>PPHD01001224.1:14124-45559 GCA_002909625.1 Bambusicola thoracicus | reverse complement strand
ACCGAACATGGGGCTGTTCAAGAAACGTTTGGATATTGTGCTGAGTGATATGATTTAGCTGGGGAGTATTGGTGATGGTTGGACTGGATGATCTTTTAGGTCTTTTCCAACCTTGATAATTCTGTGATTCTGTGATTCTGTGACTGACTGAGCAACATTATGTGAGGATTTCAGAAAATTACAGCATGTGAGAAGATCTCAAAAGTAAAGGGCACATTAATCCCTCATAAAGTATAATTCGAGTTTAAAGATAATTTTCATCTTAAAGTGGATATGCATGCTGTAGGATCATAGCTTCTTGTGTAAGTAGTGAAGTATCTGCAGGGTATTCTATGGAGTGTTTCCCTGTGGCACAGTAAGTTATCCCCTGTATCTTCCATTAAAACATGCTATATGTTCATGTTATTCACATAAACATTACCTAACTCTCTTACTGATGACAGATTGCCATTTTGATTAAAAATTTAAGGGCATGCTGTTGGTTTGACCCTGATTCATCTACTGAGTAGGACGTGATATCTTTTGTGCTAATCTAGCTCTAAGCAGATTAATATATATATATACTTGTATAAATATATACTCATACACATACAAAAATATATCTGTACATAAAAAAGTGTTGGAGGACTGAATGAAGGAGAGCATTAACTCTCTCTTTGCACAGGTCCTATTAATATGAAAATTAGTGTAATATGATTAACTGCTCCTTTTAACACCAAAGAGTGAGTCTTGAGAGATTATTTTGCAAGATGATAACATTTCCCTATCCAGTTTGTAACCCTAGGGAAAACTGAAAAAAATGTGGATTTTGATTTGAACAATAATGAAATGGTAAGTGATATAGCTTTGCTGTCTTATAATGACTGTATTAATTTGCAAGCTGTAGTGCTAAACCAGAATGGAGGTGCTTGAGGAGATATGCCTGTTATCTAGGCAACAGTTAATATGATGAAAAAGCTATTTAGAAGCAGCTCCATGTTTTTTATCATAAATATAACTTTAATTCCTTGAGAATCTCCATAAAGTCCTGGTAGAATGTAATAAATGCAACATAATCTAAAAGAGAAGACTGTCATCTATAACCATTCCCAATATTAGTTATGGATCTTTTAAAGTTTGAAAGCACTTTCTGTAAGAGAATCTATCCCATATATTCCATCCTATATTACTTTCCAGTTTAGAAAAATGACTTAACTGTGATAAAGAGATTCAATTTTTACCTTTTGCTTGCTTTTGAGTTAGCATGGCAGACCTTATCTATTAATTTGCCAGTAAGAATCTCTCTTCAATTGCGCTTTTTTTCCCCAAAAAGTGAAAAAGTCTTTTCAATTTTAATTTCAGAGTAGGAAAGAAGTGCTCCACAAGCAGATGACAAAATGGAACTATATGCAGACTGTGTTTTATCACCAGGCTAAAAATGCAAAGCTTCTTTCAATACAGTGCTCTTATGATTGTCAAAATTTTTTATTACTGATATTTATATGTGATGAGGCTGAAGAAGGACTTTTATTAACTGGTGAGACTATATAGATTTCATGTCACATTTACTGAAGCTAAATTTAATTTGGCAAGGCTGTAAACCATAGTCAATTTTTCTACAGCAATACCCTAATTTCAGCCTTTGGAAAATAATCTTTTTAAAGTTCCTTGGAGGTCAGCCTAGAGGCCTGGGAAATGAAGGATGGAACCAAGAAATAAACACAGGGCTATACTGAGTTTCTCACAACATACAATTCAGACCTCAGTCAGAACCTCCCCAGTCCGGCCTCTCCATGGCACTCATGTTTTGCCTCATCTTATGTTGTATCTCAATGAAGATATACTGGCACACTCTGCATACATATTTGGGCAAATAATGCTGTATTGAAGAAGGAAGAGACTGAGGAGTAGCCTTTACACAACACAACGCATTGCCAGCATCGGACATAGGCTAGCAGGCTGATGTTCTGGGGCAGTATTTAAGGCATTGTCAGTTGGTCGGTCTTGCCCAGATGCATACGGCAGATAGGTACTTTTTTCTCAATTTTTGTACGGAGAGCTGAATGAACTTTAGGTGTAGGTGTTTTGGTAAGAACAGTTCAGGAGCCTGGTGTACTCGTGAGGCAGATGTTGTTTGCAATAGGCTGAAGCATGTGATGCTATTGTAGAGTCTGAAGGCAAATGTGTTGTTACCACACAAGTAAATGTTGTTACAACACAAGTAAATGAGGAGGTAAATAAATATTTCTCAAAGGATGGGGAACAAATCTTTCTGGGTAAAGACAAGGAGTAACATCATTTCTCAAGGAAGGGTTGGATTCTCTAGTCCTGTTTAAAATAAATACAGGGCAAGAAAAATAATATTTATTGGTAAGCACTAGAACACGTGTTCTGATATTTATTTGGGCAAAAATTTATTGTATTTTTTCCTCCACATGACAGTGGCACAAAAATGTACTGTTATAAGTTGAGGCAGACTTCTAACTTTGAAAAGCTCTTGGGGAAAGTATAGGAAATATTAAAATATATGACTACCGTTTACTTTTTTTAAGCAAGTATAAAATACCTCTAACCAGCCCTTGACTTACAATCACTGAGAACATGAATATTATGAGAGGAGAAGCTCTCTGCTATCTATCCACATAAGCAGTTACATGAATAAGGAGCTGTCTTCCTTTCTACGAGGGTTTCTCTGAAAGTAATGCATCCTATTTTATAATGCTGGCCCATCACATCAGAGGTGGATGGTGGTGGTATGGTAGTAGAGGCTGAACCTTCCTGCCAGTATTCCATTACATTTTATTGTCTTGTGACTGCAGCGGAGGGGCAGTCTGACAAAACGGCATCTGACACAGAAGTGCACATGAAGCAAAGGCATGTCATTGAATTCCTCCATGCAGAAAAAGTGGCACCCAGTGACATTAACCAGTGTTTTCTGAATGTTGATGGAGACCAAACAGTGGGTCACACAGTGAGGCATGGGTGGTGTGTTTCAGCAGTGGCAACAGTGACAGTGGGTCATCTGCACTGGTGTAGATTTTTACAAGTGTGACATGCAGGCTCCTGTTCATCGCTGACAAAAATGCATAGCTAGTGGTCATGACTATGTTGAAAAAATAGTGTTTTGTAGCTGAAAGTTTTCTCTGTCAAATAGTGTTATTGTGGTCTTTGTACCTGTTGCAGTTTCCATGGAAATAAATAGGAGGAATTACTTTTGGGGCAACCTACACATATATTCTGCATGCTAACATCATAGACACAGCTTTTTGCATCACACAGCAGAAAAGATTTCACCTTCTTCTGAGACAGAACTGACAGGACACGATGGAGAATCTAAGGGAATCTGAAGGATATCCTCCCCACACCAGTATTTACCTTTAAACACTCTCTCCTGGCTTAGGGCAGCAGGAAGGAAGTTTTTTTGTTGAGCTTTGGTCTTCAGAATGCCTACGTTTATGTGCAGATTGCAGGATGTTATGGCGTTGGCTATGTCAATATTGTCTGAGTGCATTCTTAAACCCTGTAGCTCTGAGCAGGTAGAAGTCTGTCTGTAGCTAAATGATAAGGTTCTATCTGCAGTAAGTATAATAACATCGTCCACACACACGTACAGACAGCTACAGAAGAGTGATGAGACATTTTGTTTTGCCAAATATAGAACCTAATGAAAGAAATCACGGGTTCTACATTTTAGCGCCTGAGACTTTTAATCGTTGAACTTTTGAGTTCAAGCTCTTGGCTCTAGAAAGATTCAGGCTTTTATTGCGTTATTTAGTCCTTCCTTCTCCCGCTAAAATCCTAGTGCTCGAATTAATTACACACACAAATCTTGGCACAGGTTTCAATTTAAAGAGAAAAATTTTTCTTCTGTTAACTTTGTGCCTTTCCTCCAGCGGAGGGACAAGTTTTGATTACAGCTGAGAACACAGTCATACCAGAAAGTCTTTGGAAAGAAACATTTCTTCTAAAGCTTAAAACATTTTGCAAAACTCACTTCCATCAAGGCTCCTTCATCACTGCTATTAAAATATATGTCACCATTTTCATTTACGTTTATGCAAAAAAAGAATCCATAAACTGCTGTCATTTCTTTCCACTGCCAATTTCTCGGCTGGTATAAACCACCATTATTCCAGCTTGGTAACGCTGCTGTGCATCCAGCTCTGGATCTGGCTTCTGCTTTCCATTAATTGTGATCCAGGGTAACTGGATGAAATTCTGTGGCCTGTGTTTTATAGGTAGTTAGACTTGATGCTCTAATGGTCCCTCTTCTGCCTTTAAATTCTATGAATCTAATGAAAATTGTGTGTGCATCAAGGGGAAAATACGCCTGTTTACCATACAAAATTCTTGTGCCTCATTTCACAAGAAGCCAGAATTTCTTTTCACAGTATTGATAATTATATTACAAACAGTATTTAGCACATGAAATTAATAAATCTTTTGCTTCCTCGTTTACACCCGTTTCCCATATTGTATTAGTAACCGCACATTAGCTAATCAGCAGGTTGAGGGGAAAGCTGCCAAAAGCAGATCTGATAATTGGCAGCATTCAAACAATCATAGCAGGAAACTTTACACTTCCTGCAGACAAGGCTACTGATGAAGACAATGCTGAGATATAACTTTAGGGGAAAAGAATTAGGATGTTTAATACTTTCATGTTTAATGATCTCTTGAAAAACTGGATTCACAGCTCATGGGAGGCACAGGTATTTTGCACAGAAACAATGTAGAAAACCACTCAACACTGGTAAAGGGAGTTCTGATAGCCTAGTGATCAACTAGAAGCATTCATGAGATTTGTTCTCTGCCAAGTTTTACAAGCCATTTAAAACACCTTTTTATTTCTCTACATCCATATATGGTACAGTTATTACTGTAATAGGTGAGAACTTGACACATTTATCAGCACAACATCCCTGAGATAAATATCAACAAATCCATCCCACTGGTAGCAATTTTAAACACACATCAGCTGAGTTTTAGACCTACTCAAGACTTCAGGTGATTTAAATGAGATTTAAAACAAAATTCAATGTTCTAATTTTCTACTCATCTACTGCTTAGCACTATCTAAATTCTTTCAAGCGTTTAAAGTTACCCAAATTTCCTCATATATTCTCCTTTAAGGAATAGAAACACTTCAGTCTATACAGTGTGAAGAAGCTGTAGCTCTTCAGTCAAAGTTCAACCTTCAGCACTATCCACCACTAAGCATCCTTCATTTATCTCATTCTTGGCAGCATTCTTGCAAATATTTTACTTCAAATACCTTTCAGATCAAGTACAGCAGGAATGGCTGTAGAAGAGCAGAGATGAACATCTCCCACTCCTCCTCACATCCGAGTTGACTCAGGTTCTGTGGGCAAACATACCTGTGTGTTTCTTTCACAGAGAGGAACAATTCAACAGGAAAAGATGAAGTGTCCTTGTTTCAAAATAGGCTGTATCTGGAGAAGGAGAACAGTCCTAAAGAGATGGCAGAGAACCAAATAAACTAAATAAAAATAAGGAGAAAACTAAAAAATAAAACTAAATGCAAGATTATGAGTCGTCATAGGAAATGCTTTTCTGTATGTTAATATATAAAACGTACAATTTCTACAAACTGTTTATTTAAAAAACATCCTTGGCAGTAAGATATACAGAAAGTAATGGAGTAGGAAGAAGTAAGGCCCAGACAAATCTTTGCAGTGAAGCTGCCTTTGTAGCCACTGAAGGCAGATACAGTCCTCAGGATATGTGCATTTTGGTGGTAGATTTGTGATACCTGCACTTTCTTAGAATACAATCAACTTCTGCTTGTGACTATTGAATTTCACTATTATCATCTCCTTTACTGATCTGAAGCTCTTGGGGCTGTGTAGGAATCTCAAATTCTGGGGCTGTCATACCTTGGTTTGGAATGCACTCAAGGAATAAATAGCCTCCAAATTAATGGAAAATGAGCCCAAAATTTTGCACATTTTATTTCTACTAACTGCTGAATTCCTCAAGCCATCAAGCATGGGAAGACCTCAAAGGATATGCTTACTGTGCTTACTACTACAGAATATTAACAGCAGAAGGAAAATGCAGGAAAATCCCACCCTTGAGGTAATCCCTAACTTGACCAAAAAAAGAAAAAAAAAATCTTTTGCTTTTACTTTCAAGACAAGTAGATCAGAACCCTCTGGTAAACCATGTGTTTTGTGGATTAAATCTTCACTTTTCCAAGGTCACACAGCAAAACGGAATAATAGTCTTCCCCTACAAATTTCAGATTTACCATTTAATTAATTGACTTTGGCAGTTGGCACACAACCTTTAAAAAAAAAAAAAAACATTCTGAAATGTCAGCCTTGAAGGGGGAAAAAAAAAATCATTTGATGAATTTAATCTAAGTGCCAACCAAAGCACAAATGTTCCCTGTGGACCCGTTACAACACTGGAGTTCACAACTGATTGCTTGGGAATGAGCAAACTAATGCAGCAAAATATTTACTAGCTAAGTAGATGTAGTTTAATATATACACTCTACTCGCCAGATATTTACACCTGTATCCTATAAAACACTGAAATCTTCAGACTTGTTAAATTAATTAATTTAATTAAGGTAAATAAATAGAAATCCAGGTTGCTGTTTTCCCAAATAAGAAGTTTCACAGGCTGAGAGTGTTCATTTATGATTTCGATTTTTTCTTGTTGTTTTGTTTTTTTACAAATGTGAGAAACCACAAAAAGTTGTTCTCCTGCTTCCTGTACGTACACATCGTGCAAATTATATATAGTCTATTGGATAGTCTTCAGCAGTGAACTTCAGGTACCATCTGTACATATTTCTGGCACTATTTATTTGCAATTAACCAGGGCCTTATGTTTTATCCCCTGCAACTTAAAGTCTTAAATGCTGGAGGAGGTAATTTTAGCAGAAGGGAATACTGAAGCCAGCATCAGGCTTTCTAATGAGAAAAACCTATCTTGTTACTCCCTATTTAAACCATTGCGACTGAGAAAGATTGCTTTTCCTAGGTAAAAAAAAAAAAAAAAAAAAAAGGTCTTGGCAGAAAAGAAAAAAAAAGTTTTAATAGCACCTGCAAGTGCAGATTAAATCATTTGTAACGATTCATTAAACTTGATGTCTCAGATACTCCACCAGTGAAAACAAGCTCCAATGATTTCACCAGATCACGAGGACTTAACTAAGAGGCAATGGTAATTTACCCCAGGTGACCCAAGGTGTCTGGTCACGTAATAACCCTTTCAACCCTCGGAGCTTCTCTTTGGGTCAGTGTTGAAATAGAAGAACTTGTAAGAAAGCAGATATTGATGTGAAGTACCAGAACCGTCACTGATGCTGGAGACTGTTTCTCCTTCTCTTCTTTCACCCCACCACACTCATCCCACCCCACCCACAAGCGGGTAAAACAGAAACTGCACATCCTGAAACTTGCAGATGCACTCATCCTTCTGCAGAGACATCCAGTTTAGGAAGAACAACTAAGAGAAAAGCTGCAGGTTCAGAAAAATCCCATTATTCACAAAATCACATGAACTATCGATGTGTGGATCCCCATATGAGTAGTAGTAGTCTAAAGATACAGCAAGTGAGGTAGAGCTATGAGCCACGTGGACATCACCAGTGAAGGAACAGGCAGAAAAATGCAGACTGCAATCTCTATCAGCTAAATTGCTGCTCTGCTGCTAAAATATGGGACTAAATTGGGCAGGCAGCAAACAGATTGTGACAACTCGGTGTACCTCAGTTCTTCATAGCTCTACTTTCAGTAACGCTATTTCAATGTCCTAAATGCTGATGGATGCTTTAGCACCCTTCCCAGAAACACCCACCTGTGATGGTAAGATTGGTGGAAATGACTCGTGATGATGAAAATATAAACATTTCATCCCAGCCATTGGTCACATTCTCTTAAGTTGAGTGAAATTCTCTGAAACTCACTAGTATACACGTACCTCTGTGTGTGAGCACGTGTAAAAGTGAGTGAGGGTGTGGGTGGGGAAAATATGTGTGGTACAGAACGAATAAAACAGAAAACCCCAACCCTCTCTCTTTTCATGCACAAGGAAAGCCAGTCTATTCATGTCAATGCGAGCACTTCTGAAACAAACAAACAGGAAAAGAGGGAGAAAATGACCATGTTTCTCTCCAGTTTTGACACCGTCCCTGAGAGCTGGTGAAGAATTATGTACCAGCACATTAAGGAGAAGGAACTGATGAGTTGTACAACAAGGAGAACATGAAGAAACATTAATACAAAACAGTAAGTGAAGAAGTGATGAGGATTAATGAAATGTGAAAGCCTGGTTAAATTAAATCAGGGCAGCACAGAAGAATGTAACCAAACCACAAAATACGGGTCTCATCATTTCATGGAAATACATTTTACCATCTTCTGGCACAAATTTACCAGAACTGAGAGAGAGACCCAGAAGCTCTGAATTCCCCTCCTTCTTCTTAGGCTCAGTAGCACCAAAGGGCACAATGTGCACGGTGTGACAGGGAAGCAGTGGCACTGCTCTGAACATCTCCCACCACAGTCACAGGGACTGCAGCCAGCTGCCATGCACGTTTATGTGTACACTCCACATATTGTATTGATTACAAACAAAAATAACTGAATGTATCTCCCAGTTCCTGAAATAACACAGGAGCAGTTTTGCTGGGTCAGACTGAGCATTTTTTTCTCTCATTCCCTGCAGTGGATCTAGAAAAATGTAAAAGAAAAGGATGAATACATATTTGTTGTTTCCAATTGCATCACTCATGTTGTCATGATTTGTTTTCCGATATAGTATATTTATTCCACCAACCTGTATAATTAATTTCTATGCATCTTTAAACCTTTTTTTCCATTCATGTGTTTATGAGTTGCTCAGCCCAACTACATGCTTGGTTTCAAACCCAACATCTAAGAATCATAGAATCTTTTGAGTTGGAAGGAACCTCTAAAGGTCATCCATCCAGATCTCATGCAATGAACAAGGGACATCTAGAATCAGTTACAACTGATGTCTACTAGTTCCAATGCTGCAAGAGGGGAAGAATTATCTTTCTCTGTTCACCTCCCCAGGGCCCTTCATTATCTCAGGGACTTTCATTAATTTATCCTTTCTGCCTGTTCCATACATTTCACTTTCTTTCTTGCCCTCACCTGTACAGAATTCTGGGCTGAAGTTTTCAGAGAACCCAAAAATCTTTTATTCTAGGAGGTAAGAGCCAATCCAAAAGGCATTACTAAATATCTAAAAGTTAGCCTCACTTTCTGCTTATTATTACTGAAATGTACTTGCCATAACACAATCAGTATCATCATATCCCTTTGCAACTCTTTACAGCATGTACTTTTCCTAATAGCCTTGTATTATTTGTTACTTCAGTATTTTCTCTGCCAGGTATTTTTCTAACAGGTACTTGCATACATCTTTTGGGTACTTCACTAATGAACTACGACTGGAAAAGCTGACCTTTTATTCCTATCCTTTTAATTAGCCCTTACAGAGGAGCAGCAAAAGAAGAGAATGGGATACATGAAATATTGGAAAACAGTCTGTGATGATGAAGCGCTCTTTGTCTCAATACATAATGTACATGAAACAAACTGGCAAATCTGCACATTTTCCTTATTTGCACTTCTCATGGCGCCTGAGATTGTATGGTTCACAAAACAGTTTCTTCCTCAAACACCCAGCATTTCAAAACTAAGGAACTCTGATCCAGCAGACAAGACTATGAAAAGGGAAGAGGGAAAAAGGAAGAGGGAAAACCACTTTTTGATTGCCTTATTTCCTTCCCCATGAGCATACCTCACTGGCTAGATAGCAGTTTGCACCATGGTCGCACTCCATGATGAAGTTTCCAACTTCAGATCCTGCTTTCGTCTTCAAAAATACCTGCAGAACATATGCAGAAAACATCTATTCTCCATTCTTGTACTCTCCTTTTTTTGGAGCTGCATAATGTTTGAGTTCAGAAGAAAGATAATATCTGGGGCCCATATGCTACTGAAAGTTGTTTAACTCATAATTTAAATCTCCATTTTTAGAAATGCTTACTTCTTTCCAATTTCCCCTCTACAGAAAATGNCTCTACAGAAAATGCTAGTGTACCCATTTGAAGGGAACGGACGCTTCCCAGCCCATTTCCATTCTCAGCTACTGATCATTATTAATTGATTTCGTAAATGGACAGAACCCTTTAGGGGCATTACATGATCAGTAAGCTGCACTGGAAAGCCATAACATGATGCCACAGAGTATAAGGACTGCTCTGAAAGTAATGCCTCCTATTTTATAATACTGGCCCACAAAGTCAGAAGCAGATATTGATGGTATGGCAGTAGAGGTNCTAGTGTACCCATTTGAAGGGAACGGACGCTTCCCAGCCCATTTCCATTCTCAGCTACTGATCATTATTAATTGATTTCGTAAATGGACAGAACCCTTTAGGGGCATTACATGATCAGTAAGCTGCACTGGAAAGCCATAACATGATGCCACAGAGTATAAGGACTGCTCTGAAAGTATTTTATAATACTGGCCCACAAAGTCAGAAGCAGATATTGATGGTATGGCAGTAGAGGCTGAACCTTCCCACCAATAGCCCGTTATGTTTTGTTGCTGTGTGACAGATGGCAGCAGAGGGGCTGTCTGACAAAATGGAGTCTGACATGGAAAGGCATATGAAGTGTGGAACTGAACTCCTCCATGTGGAAAAAATGAAACCCACTGACATTCACTGATGTTTGTTGAACATTTATGGAGACCAAACAGTGGATGTGAGTGCTGTGAGGTGGTTCTCACAAGAATAACCTACCTCATTCATGAAGATAATGATCTTTTTTAACCCTGTAAATCATTCCCTACATAGGCTTCTGGTCCCTCCCCATGACAAGACCAGTGGAACCAGTGGTGCTATTTCTCTTCATGTCTTAGTCCTTAAGAGAGGCCTAGGTGACAACAAAGCTGCTGACCAGAAGTTATCTGGAATGAGGTAAGATGAAAATATGAGAGAAAAGCAATCTGACCACTGCCTTCTGTACACTTTACTTTTTATTTTGTAGTGAAACATCGAGGTTGCACTGGTATTGGCTTTTTTTCTTACTTTTATTTTTAAGAATTTCTTTTTTATATTGCTGACTTTCCAAGACTCTCTCCTTTTTAGAGGGATAATTCTTTCCTTCCACATTTGCATGTCTTGTGCCAGAAACCAAAAAGAGGAAAGGAAACCTGGTCTTTTGTCCTGTTTTGTGTGCTTGCATGTGTATTTAAGATTTTTCCTTTTCTGATTCGAAACATACATACTAGGAGCCCAGTAGAATTTATATTTTCTTTGGGTTTTTTTTTAATTAATCTTCATCAGACATAGTTAAAATGGATACTCAGGCCTGGTATAAGCTTATTTCTTTAGTCATCCACATCCAAAGTATATGTTTGTAATAATCTGTGAAGCAACAGTATGGCAGTCCCCCAGTTTCCGTACTATCACTCAATAGTTTTTTACCTCATTGTCAAGGAATAGTAGCAATCCCTAGGAGCAAGGAAGTCCAGAAGCTATACCTGACATTGCCCAAAACTCATGACAAAGTAAGTCCAATCTGGACGCCACGTTTGGAATAGATGGTTACTTTCCTTCACATCTCTATCATAGCTAGCTCATTCACATTTTCCTTGCCAATCATGTGAGCAAATTCATGAGAAAACCTAATCAAAAAGCATAACACAGCACTGGCAAACGTCTGGATGAGATAGGTGACCTATCTGTTCCTCCCTCAAGTCTGGCATGCATGAGATTTATTAAGCTTTATGACTGTACACTGCACTGCCATCATAGCACCCATAAATAACTTTAAGACAATTTTGCCAGATACGGATGGTCAGCAAATGGAGAGAAAGGCTGTGGGTTGGTGTTGGGTCCCATGGTCAAAGGAGACTCTTGTGAAAGAATATTTCTCTATGTCAAAGGAATGCTACTTCCTTTCCACGTGCAAAGTGGAAATAGTCTCTAAATAGTTTGAAGAGTCTTTCATAAATCTCATTTATACTGGCCTGGTATTGGTAACTTAAATAGTCCCTGTTATAAAACAGTCTTTTAACAGCAATAGCAGTGCTTGGCATAGCAAAGCCCAGCTGCTCTATGGGCATTAGTGCCATATCATAATATCATTGATCTGTAAAATAAAGATAAACCTTGAAAATAAGTAGCAATGCTTCTTCTTCACAGTTATGTTTAATGAAACATACTTTTCATGTTGTTATTTAATTTCAGTTGGACTAGCTTAGTAAGTAAGGTAAAGACCTTGTAAGAACTACAGAGATCAATGTTGTTGATCTACACAAATTAGAGTTCCACAGCATTACCCTTGAAGCAGTGTGGGAGGCTGATGAATGCATGAGATGTGGTTTTAGGACATAATATTGAAAACAACGTTCCTGTGATTATATAGCTAATATAACATTTTGATTTGGAAACTTGAATATGTGAATTGGAAGTCACAAGGTACCAAGCTTTCTTCCTTTCTCTGCTAGTAATGCATTTTGTGTTCTTGAGGACCATCTGCCCTTATAAGACAATTGTAGTTGTCCCATAGAGTTACTGTGAGCATTAGTTACTTACCACTATATGCTTTGAACACATAAAGCCCCACAGCTCACAGAAACATAAAGTATGAATACGTAGTTATTGGAAAAGTATGAATACGTAGTTATTGGAAAAGTCCCTGATTGTCTCTTAGAGACAACTGTCATACAGCACTTACTATACATAGGGAGTGACACACAATGATGAAGCAGTTAAAACTCAAAATTATATTCTTGCTCCAAGACAGATCATTTGCATTTTTGGAGAATGGTCTTGTTTCTTTTTACAGGTTGGCTTAAGAAGCTTTCAGAAAGGCTAAAAATACCTTTTTTATATTAACTAGCTTTCCCTTTCTTTGAGCTAAGCACACTGAGGTGTGGAATGGTTTTGATGAGCTCATGAATATTGACACTAGAGCTACAAAACTACAAACGCTAGTGCATCATATGGGCCCATTTTACATAGTGGTAGGAACCATTCATTTTTAAGGAATCAATATATTTTGAATTTAAGACCTTTATAATCATATAGATTGCCTTCAGACACAACAGAATTTCACCCAAGGACTTCTACATAAACACTGCAATTTCTGCTCAAGCTAGAGCAGCTTTTTGCAAAGATATGTTTTAAAATTCTCAAATGACTGAAACTCCACAGTACCTTAAAAAAAAAACTGTCTTAGCTGCTACAGTATCATGCATCTTGCTCTTTGTGAGAACATCTTCAGATTAAGCTTTCAATCACTGGATCTTACTAGGGCTTTTTCTGCTAAATTAGAGATTCCCCATGTACTGGAAAATTCTTTCTCAACTTAGGTCCTAGAATCCATGATCAAGACACCTTTTAACCTTTTCTCAGATAATCTAAGTACATTGAGTTTCTTTAATCTTTCAAGGTCAGGCAGGATTTTCAGACTTCAAATTGTTCTTGCTGTTCTTTTCTGTAACCTTTCAAGTTTGCCTTAATTCTCCAAGAGTAAGGAGACTCAGCAAAAGGCTTTTGGGATTCTGGGATAGAAATCCTTGGGAAAAAATCTCCAGTATCAGTGGCCACTGGTTTTTCACATGACTTCAGATAAGCCAGGTTGGCAAGTTGCTCTTAGAACAGGAATCAAAGAATGTACAGTATCCAGTGACTGAAGGTAACACTGAGGCATAGATCAGAGTCTCTAGGACTTCAGACTTGATGGGAGAAACTACATTTCAGTATATTGAGCTTTTTTCCAATCTGAATTAGAATCAAATAACTTTTTTAAAGCTCAGAATCCTCTAGGAAATTTAAACAGCTTTCTTCACACCATTTTGTTAATAATTTTACCAGTTTTTCATTCCTTATTCACTGCTTTCCATAAAAGCATTTACAAGATCTGTGATTTGGAAAATCTCTCTTTAAATTTGGAAGATTGTTTTGCTAAATCAAGTAGAAAACAATGTTTCTATTACAATCAAATGCTATCAGACTAGACTAAAATGATAGGGCAATTAATGGTTGGGAATGTTTACATTCATTGATAATTACATAGCATGGTTATTAAGCATTCTGAATATTTGAAATGCACCACTTAACCCAAAAACACCTTGGTTGAAAATATAATAGCGTTATATTTTATTTATAGATGTGTGGTCTAGTCAAAATTGCAGAGTTACATCAACTCCTGCCCCTTCCCAATAATTCTCACTTCCCAGCAGATAAAACAAGCACATGGTCATTAGTAGGTGAAAAAAAAAGTGGAATGAATAACTGAAAGGATTAATGTTATTATTCTCATTCTCTGATGCTCTAATCTGTAAACTGTTTTCTAGGCTAATTCATCATTGCCCTAAAGCTTATTTACTTGTTACTGGAATGTGCATATAAAATGCTCCTAAAAGAGAACAATGCATTGGTGTAAGTCAGGTCACGTGATGCTCTACAACGTGGGACTGAGTTTCTCTTCTTTCCTCTTCTCACTTCTCTCACCAGCGCCCACCTGTTTACACCCAACTCACCAGCAAAGAGGCTTGGTATCAGTGTCTGAACTACACTAACCCTACATCCTCCACTGTTAGTAAAGAGTCAGAAAACTTATAAAGAGACCCATAAGGTACTAGTCTTCCTGCACACATTCTCCTTTCCTTCACAACATATCCTGCTCTCATTACTGAAGACTAAGGCAGGAATTCTGGATCCTCAGCCCAAATTTTACGCAGCAGTGCATGATGTGTCCACTTTCTCCTAACAGTCTATGCAAACCCAAACAGTTCAGTAAGCAATAAAGTAATTAATCAATATTCTCAGACACTTCTCTAAGGGAAGAATTTATTTTTTTTTAAGATAATGGTAACAATGGAACTGTATAGTTGTCCTCTAAAGAAACAGTAACTGGTGATATGTCACTGCACCAGTGGCTGTCCTGAGCAGTATACAAAGGGCTACACATGGGGCAACAAATGCTGGCTTCAAAATACAGCCGTGTACATGTTCCTGAAATACTCATTATTAAATCTGCATGCCTAGCCATGTAGTTTTATTGGCATCCTATGTGCCTAGGGTAGCACCATCAAGGTCCTCCTGCAGGGAAAGCTGATGTAGGGTACCAACCAAGGTCAACCTGTGCTCAGACAGCAAAGCCCATGAGGCTCCTGGGGAGCAAAACACAACTTATAAGAGCAACTCTAATTCCAGACTGAAGCTCTATCAGCCATTCTGCTTCTTATGTGCCAGAGACCAAGATAAAGGACAGGAAATAAAAACTTCCATTCTCTTTGTTTTAAAATGTATTTCTGTTTATCACTTCATTGTATCATTTTGTGAGGCAGCTTCAAAGCTTTGTAGGCAGGCTGAATATTAACCATTCCACCACGATCCACTCAGTTACTCCTGGCACAGGTTAATCCCTGTATCATAGGCTGCCACCAGTTTGCTAAGCAGCTTAAAAGGACATGTTATAACTCTGACAATGACCCGCTAATGGTTTTACATTTCTCAGAAGTATTATGAGCTATCTTTGTCATTTTTATCTTCTAATGAGATCAATAAATTTAGGAAGCAGACATAGATGGAGAAAACTGCAATGCCACAGCCAAGGACGTGGCGTGTATAACTGCTATACTATAAATAATAATGCAGAAAGCATAATCAAACCTTGACTTTTACAGAGGAAAATCAAGTAGCAAGTGCCTCAACCAGCATTTAAAAAAATCTCCTCATTTGTTAGGAAAACCACGTAACCTCTGATTTCTTCTTTCATATCACACCATGCCAATCTCTTAATGAAAAGCTTCACACTGAGAAACATGTTTCACTCACTGATTTTTTTTCTTTTCCAGTGGGAAATAACAGTTTTTGATGTTTTAACCCACCCTCGCAGTCTTTGGTGCCTCTACATGAAATAAGCATGTCAGGTTAAAAGTTTTGCATAGCAGCACAGCACATTTTCCTGTTTCTTGAATGCATATCACTGTCTCTGCCTTCACCCTTCTAACAGCTATGAGAAGTCCTAGGCTTAAAAAAAAAAGGAAAACAAAACCACAGAGATCTCAGGTGGCTTCTAGAGCAGGGACTACAGCTACAGGGTGACATGGCAGGGAATGGTTCCTCTGACCCACACATTCCTGCTATGCCACATCATGCCCAGCTTGGGGACCCTGGGCCACCTCTGAAAAAGCTCCTTGGCTGTCCAATCCCCTGGGAAGTGCACAGTTCCAGTGGTCCCTAGGGGGAACGATACAGTGTTTGCAAATGGGATTGATGCATTCAGTGCCTGAGAGACCTGGGAGCCAGGTCCATTTGCCCTTCTCGGACATCTAAATTATACTCCTGTGGTTATCTTCCCCAGCACTCCCCCTCCCCAAATAAGTCTGAAAGCAACTAAACATTCAGTGGGCCTGAGACCCACATTTTATTTTACTGGTTCCTGTTCAACATAGCGAATTGAAAGCCTGACATAAAGCAGCAGCACCTACAGTTACTTCTCCAGCTCAGTAACTGTTGGCACAAGGTGTTTTGTGGCAAAACAAAAGACATGCCTCTGGAAGCTTACATCTTCCCAGACAAAGAATTAGCAAAACAAGCCTAATTCAGCTAATTACGTAAGTGGTCCTCATTTCTGCAGCACGTAAGCATTCACCACGTAGTGGTCATGAAGGAGAGAAAGGAGCACTCCATCTCATAGTGCACTCCAGCACATCTTGGCCAGAGCATGGGTCAGTTCAGCCTGTAAAACTCAGCCTGAAAAATACCTTGTAACAAAGGATTCCCCATCCTACCTGCCTGTGGTATAGAGAATTATTCTTTTCATCAGGGCTTGGAGCTGTGTGCTACTCAGATTCAAAATTGTGACTATAAGGCTGGATGAATTTATGCCTTGTAAAGTAAAGATATCTTTAAAGAACGGCCCCATGACAATATTTAGGAGGTATTATAGCAGAGCATAGGTACTATTTCTCATTCTCAAATAGAAAGCAAACTGTGCTGCTGGCTTATAGAGCCTTCCTTTGGAACACTACTTAAGCAGCACTAGCATTAAATGTAGAAAGATTCATGCTAACTGTACATGTGTCTATAAACAAAGACAGGGCTAGCTGCTAATCCAAGTACCCCAGGAACGTATGGTTTGGCTTGGCAAAGATCTTTCTACAGCAAAATAGAACGGTTTGCATTTTGCTTTTCTGTTTTTCTTTTAGCAAACGATCACAGACGATGAAAATTAAGGCAATTGAGCACCTTTGAAATGCCAGCAGTTCCTGCCTCAGTGCATTGCATTGTTGTGATGTCAGGAATGAGCCCCAGGAAGGCTTTCAGTGGCACTGCAGCCGTGCTGCTCTAAGTGCTTACTGCTGACACTGGTGCAGATGAGCCCAAGCTATATGTGAGCAGAAAATCAATTACAGAAACTAAAGAATGGGGAAGGGAGAAAAACAAGTCTCCAGTTATCAAAAGATCTTCCAAACTATTGTGCACTCACAAACCAAGAACATGGTGTGTTTTCTTCCCCAGCTTTGAAAAATATTGCTTTTGATTTGGATGACAGAACTGGATCATATTTTCTCATAGGTGTACATGTTATCCAGTGAAGACGAGTCACAGTGCTGGTTTGCGCCCAAGAAAAGCAGAGTTCAATGTACGCATTATCCCTCAAGCACACGTGAACAGGACAAAGGCAAAGATGCATCTGCACGATTTAATCTAGGCTTTATTTCTCCCGCAGCATCTGCATTCTGCTCTTCACCTGCTCCAAAATGAGGTTAATAAGGACTCCAAAACAGAAATACTGGGCCCAGCTCTGCCCCCTTCCTTAGCAGATGCAGCAGCAAAAACACTTTCGTGTCAATAGAAACAGGACAAATTGCATTGTTTGTTAGGGAAATTCACATTGCTGTATTCCAGATACAATGTAAACCCACCTACCTGGCCTTTTGTGGAGGTTTTGCCTCATTTTTTTATTATTTTTTTTATTTTTTTTTACTTTTCAACATAAAATATTTCTTTCCAATCCTTCATTCACAATCAAGTGTTGTGTCATGGATTGAAACCATACATGATGTCTCCAATGTGATTGGCACATAAATCATAGAATGGCTTGGATAGGAAAGGACCTTAAAGGCCACTTAGCTCCAATCACCTGCTGTGGGCTGCCCAGAGCCCCATCCAACCCAGCCTTGAACGCCTCCAGGGATGGGACACCCACAACTCTGGGCAGCCTGTGCCAGGGCATCACTATTCCTTGAGTAAAAGGTTACCTTTTAGGTATTAGTTTCCTAATCTTTTAGTTTAAAATCACTGATGTCTGTTAACTGAGTCTGGAAAATGAGCTCAGGCTTTCAGCAGCTATTGTTCACTCATTTAATTTCAATCATGTCCTCCGCCTACTGGCTTATTCTCCCGTTTCCACAGACAAGGATGCAGGGGGCCCAGCTCTTCCTGTAGAGTCACTGTTTTTAGCCACAGTTTCACTAACTTTTGACATTATCTATACATCCAGCTTCCATTTTCCCTGTAACTACCTCTTTTTTTGAGATGTGTCCCTCTACAAACACAGTTGCAAGTGTTTAATCTTACATGGCAGCTTGGAATGTGATGCAATTTAACCCATGCCCGATGTCTCAAGATTGAAAAGTACCAATGAAAAACAGGCAATTTTCATACAGATGAGTAGGTCAGTGGAAGAAAACCACTAAAACTTGTTTTGATCTCCTTCTGTCTCCAAATCCTATCAGACTTGGCTCTAGAATTTGCAGGGGATTTTAAATCCTGAGGTGACAGAGAATCACCAAGCTGATGCTATGACACTTCCCAAGAGCTGAGTGTAACTACACCTGCCTTTGATATAACAGTCTGGAGGAGTAGGAGAGCTGGGAGAGACAGAACCTCTGGATATATCTATGCCAAAACAGATTCAGCAAAATGATAGCAAGGAGACAGAAAGGATCACAATTTTATAGCTAATGCCTTCAGCTGCATTTCACCTTGTTTCCAATATTTCATCTCAAAATATTTATCTAATTTCTAATAAGAATGCTGTGCTTGTTAAACACATGCATTTTAATGGATTATTTGCTGATAAAGCTATGGCGTGATAAAAGCCAGAAAGCACAGTAGACAGGTAATGAATTCATACTGTTGAAGCGTGCTTTGTACATGGAACTTCATGGCTTTAGAACATTTAATATTTCAACACAAAGATTAGGGTTTTTATTTTACAAATTCTTAAGATCTTGCATGTGTGCTTTGTAGCTTTACTAATAACAAGCTAAATAGAAAGGTGTAATATTATAATGGATGGAAATCTGTTATATACTGAGGCCACTGACTTTAATGCATGCACAGAGCTACCTAACTGTGTTAAGGAAGATCTACTTTTGAAAATGATACTTCAGTGCACGATCACCTATTTGAGAATATAAAACATGCCTCCTTACACACATGGAGTATCAATGACACTGATGAATGACTATTAGCACTTCAATGATGAAATGAGGAGACGAGAGTGAACACCACCTGGTACTGTAAATAAGCATGCTTTAGAGAGAGAAGGCATAATTTTCTATCTAAGGTCTAACCATGACCTCAATCCTGACCCGAAGAGACCACTTTCCCTAGTGATTAGATGAGAGATAATCCCCACTATGGCATGCACCCAGGTGTGTCAAACTGAGCTGAAGAGCTTTTGCGACTAACATTGGATTTTTAATATTCAAAAGCAGGACCAGGAATATCTTGCAAACTGAGCTCAATTTGCACAGTGAGAATATATTCTTTTTCACCATGTAAGCTGACTACATCCAAATTTCAGACAGCATATTTTAATACTTTACCAAATGTTCCAAAGTTAGTGACTTTTTAATAAATACTAGTCACTCACACAAATACTTTGTGACCTTTCAAATTCTGCCAATACAATTTACATGATGCTTTATGTGTCTGCAGCATCAGCACACCATTAGGCTGACAGATACAAATTTTACTGATACAGGTACTCCAAAGGTAATTCATACACCCAAGTTTAAGGCAAGTACTGTTGTTGCCTAAACCTGCTGCAAATAACAGATAAAAGTGTGTTTCATTTCTTGATGCAGATATCCATCCCTGCGAACTCATCTATACAAATTTTAACTCCCAGCCTTCTAACATTTTTTTTTCTTACTTTGCACACATCAATAACTCCCTATCTCCAGCAGTAATATATCTTAGCACCTGAAACATTTATCCTTAAAGCTTCAAGTGGCGATCTCTGACCCATGTGTTACAGCTGAGTTGACAGAGTGACCTACTGCAGTCATTCAGAAGGACTGTGCTCTTAACCGAGAAAAAGTGCATCCCAGACAGACAACGTGTGGCCATGAATCAGCTGGTCTGCAGCAATACATACAGGGACTAAAACTCAGGGGACTCGTGCCTACGTGCTGCTAAAATCACAAGCGAGTAGAACCCTAGTAACGTTTTTGCAATACCCTGAAACATACAGCTGAGCCCACAGACAGGTGAGCTGATCAGTAGATGGTGCTTCCATGCATTGACCTACGGGGCTGTAGACTTCCCTTCTGCCTCATGCGGAGACTGGTGCTGGCATACATTTTCCCTAATCTTTGATGTTTATTAGCATTTCTTTGTTGAGTTGTTTCCACATGTAAATATCTGGTTATTGCAGTGGGATTTTCTACACACCTATTCTACCAAAACATTTAAAAGTAGCAAATGGTCTTGTGAGAGTTTCACTTGTGCAGCAGCAAGTGGTTTCAGCATGCTAAGCAGTTTCACTTGATTCAGCACTATGAATATTTTGGTTCAGCAGAAACTGTTTCCAATATACAGTCACCTACATGGTTTTATTTTTACATAGGTCTCTCCAAAAGTAATACCTCCTATTTAATTCCGTGGAAACGACGATAGCTACAAAGAGCAATATAACACTTTCGATGGAGAAAATTCCCAGTTACAAAACACTATTTTTTCCTGCATAGTCACCACCATTAGCTTTGCATTTTCACCAGCAATGAACAAGAGCCTGCATAATGCACTCATAACATCTGCCCCAGTGGAGGTGACCTACTGTCACTAACACCGTTGCTGAAAAGCACCACCCACCGCCTCACTGTGCTCACATCCACTGTTTGGTCTCCATAATTGTTCAGCAAGCATCAGTGAATGCCAATGGGTGCCACTTTTTCCGCATGGAGGAATTCAGTGACACACCTTTGCTTCATACACATTTCCATGTCAGACGCCACTGTGTCAGAGTGCCCCTCTGCTGCCATCTGTCACACAGCAACAACATGTAATGGAATGCTGGTGGGAAGGTCCAACCGCTACTGCTATACCACCCACATCTGCCCCTAATGCCATGGGCTAACATCACAAAATAGGAGGCATTACTTTTGGAGAATCCGTCATAAATAGCACCATCTCGACTGCACAAAGTAAATCAATTGCAATGAAGCATCTCCCATCTATCTTTATTTAGGGTTATTTTTTCAGAGACGTGGCCTCACCAAATTCACATAAATAGATATGAATTCATATAAATCTTTTTCAAGTACTGCAATCAGTTTGGTTTTGGTATCACACTTTGCCAACTCTCAGGAAAGATCAGAAGTAGATAAACAGGCTCATGGTGCATTTCTGCACAACAGTAAAGAACACAGAGCAATGACAAGCAGAATTTTAAGGTACATAAAAGGTTAACGAACATACTGCAACAGTCAGGCATCTCCTCAACATAGTTCTGGCTTGCCAGACACAATGCTTCTTACCATAAATACCAGCTCCCTCCTATTAATGCGGAAGGAGAGCTATGTCCAGAAATATATCTATAGTAAATGACATCTGGGGAGGGAGAACTTCTCTCTCAATACCACACTGCTGGTGCTGACCTTCCCTCCGGCTCTGCATCCTTTGAACCACTCTGAATTGTTTATCAAAATCATAAATGAGGCACAAGTCAATTACCTTTTTAGTGCATAAAGCCCTGAGCGTTGATTACATGTGCAAGAGGAATATTTACTTTTTAATCAGGGTTGACTGTGGGGTGTGGAGGTAAGGCTATTCTGAAGATTAATTAGTTAATATTTGTAGGTTGCTTTGAAGCTACAAGATAACTAAGTATTTTTATAGCACCCAGCTAATAGCCTTAACACTCTCAGCCATACTAATGTCAAGGACTTGAAGAGCGATCACTCTAAGTGACTGCACTGAAAACACGCAAAGAAGGAATTTGTGCATTCAGTCTCAAACACTATTCCGGCACCAGCAAACCCAGCTAGAAAATGGTACATTTGTAAAACACCAGTAAAAGGGGCAGATAGTGGCATAGGTTGCACTTTTACCTCCTTTTGAGTGAGTGTTTAGACTTGGCGAAGATGAGCATTTGATGTGTCACAAACATGGCGCTTTTGTTCTCATGACAGAGTAAGTTTAGGTTGGATATCAGGAAAAACTTCTATAGAGAAAGGGTTGTTAAGCACTGGAATAGGCTCCTCAAGGAGGTGGTTGAGTCACCATCCCTGGATGTGTTTAAAAACCGTTTGGATGTAGTGCTCAGGGACATAATTTAGTGGAGGGTTGTTAGAGTTAGGGTAGTATGGTTAGGTTCCATGCAGAGGATTTAGGGTGATGAAGAGATGTAACAGTCTCTTAGGCAAATAAAAACTGTAAAATCGCAGAGGATGTTCAAACTTGGGGAGCTACCGATTGCATCACTCTTGTGCACTCCACAGCAGCTAGCCAGAGTGCAGCATCAAACCCCAGCAGGAAAATGACTATTCTGTCTGCCACAATGGTGGTGGGCATCTGCCACTGCAAGACTGTAAGAATAGGAAAAACAACAAGGATGGCACACTGATACCCATCTGGTATTCTGAGATCCATCCTCAGGAAAGTTAATATGCCTCCTGGCATATGGCTTCAGCTGAAGCAATGTGTAAGATAAAACCCAAAGGTCTCCAGATGAAAACATACATGACAAACAAGAAGACATTTCTGAAGGGGAGAGGATGAAGTGAGCCACCACACATGTAACCAACATTTAAGATTAGATAACAATTGGGAATCTTGTTACCACCAATTATGACAAGCCATAACATCCCATAAAGGCCCAAAAATGTGTAAGAGACAAGGGCCTCTGACTGGATGTGCTCTAGCTGCATCCAGCACAAACTACAGACTGGAAAACTGAGCAGATTCTTACAGGATCAGGTATTATGTGAAGTGTTCAGGATTTGGGTTAATGAATACAGCATTCTCCCAGATGTTCCATCACTGTTCGAGAGTGGGAGGAAAGCTGGCTGCAGACCAAATCAAATTTTTATATTCCTCTTAGATAGTGCCAGACACTAAGATTTCATCAATATAACATCTGAGGCACAGAGACAACGCATCATGGTTGGATAACCCTTTATTCAATCCATTTTGCTGAAGACAGGACAAATAAACTAAGAATCAGAACATTCAATGAGTCATATCAAAGGTATAAATTGAAAGTCAACACTTGTACTGAATATAATCTAGCTGAAAAAGAATTTATAGTCTGGAATTTCCCATTTAAACACTGCTGCTGCTTCTTGCAGATATACTCCAAATGCTAACTTTAAACACTGCCAGTCCTTTCAAGTTGGGTTTTTTGCTTATTTTATAATATCTTTAGGATGCACATCCTTCTCCAGGGTAATGGAGAGTATAAGAAAAGAAATTAATTGCTAAAAATGCCTGGTTTGCTTAGAAAACGTACACTATTTAGTTTTTACTAAGTAGCTAAAAATCATTTTAAATTATTTTTCTTTAAACATATCATCCTTTTTTGTAAGCAGGATTAAACAAGCAAGTTTCTGGGATGTGCAGAAATGGAGATCACTGGAAGCAAAAAAAAAAGGGTGGTCAGCAAAACACTAGAAATGCTTCAGAGGTGATGACAGGAATAAAGAGTCAACATCTGCAAAGGCCAACAGAAATTCACCAAAAGAAATAAACCAAACTTTGCACAAAGATACACAGAAATTAATAATCATTTGCAAAAAAAATAGCACATGCCCTGCAAGAGTCAAGCTGAAATCAGGGAAACGCATGCCTCTGGGGAATTAGTTTCAAGTTTGAGGCATAAAAACAGGCTCAGCAATTAAAAAGCTAAGATCCTGTTCAGTTACACTGATTTGATTTGGGCCACGCTCCTGCTCACACTGTTCGCTTAACCTAAACCACTGTGCTTATGCGTGTGTGTGCTCACTTATGCATGCACATCCATGAGACCCAAACACCTGCACAGATTATTTTTTTTTTATACCTTTCATAAGCAGGTCAGCAGCAAGCATTCACTGGGCATGAAACAACATCAGACTACAAAATGCTCCCTGCCTGGTACTGGTGAGAATTTCACTTTGGGGTTACAAGCAAATATCGAGAGTCCTTCCCATAGATAAAGCCATGGCAATATTTGATGCACTGCTTCATAGGTGTTCTTTCTCAGCATGCACACATGGGGTCATATGACAGCAAAATAAAAATAAAAAAATAAAAAAAAAACAAGAGGGGAAAGAAAAGATACCATGAGGCTGCTGGTCAAGAGTGGGTCCTGCACATGGACACACTTTAAGCACAAGGGCTTAAAACTCTTCTGTCTCTTTGGGGACTAAGCTAGAGTCTGGAGTTAGGGACCTGCTGCTTCACCATGAGTTGATGGTAACTGGGAGGCAGAAGGTGGGAGACAGATGGCTGAGTCATGCTTGGAACACAAGATCAACATTTGGCTTGTGCAATACTTAGGGCTGCACCTTCTCTAGGTTCAACAATGCAACAAATTGGCCCAGCAAGAACTATTCCATGCATTAAAAATGCATGGAAATATATCTAGCCTGAATATATCAAACCCAAAATTCAGCCAGAATGAAGAATGTATAGAGTCATCTTGTTGTTGGAAAAAAAACCCCTTTCAACTTTCAGAGAACCAAGAAAATCTCACCTTCACTTATGTCCCATATGAAACCTTTTCACTTCAGTAGTCACAGAAATAAGATATATGAGTGAAGAAGTATTGACTTGCTCTTAAAGGGAGAAAATATTTGCATAATATAGTTTCACAAAAACTATTTCTGTGTCTGTAAGAAGGTGGTAAGTTGATAAAGAGGGAGATGTGCTCTTGGAACTTCAGATCGGGTTTTGTTGATGATAGGTGAAAACCTTGACCTGTATCTGAAGGCTGTCCTGTCTTCTTAGTACGAGCAGGTTCTCTTCAGCATACCTCTGCCTGAACCTACCCTGGATTTCCATTCAGCTCTGGCTTTTTGTTCTTTTTTCTTTAAAGTAATTATTTACAAATTATATTTCTTGAGAGTAAACTATCAGAGGAGGCATACTCCACCTCTACAAATCTATGTGATAGATCTAATTATTTTTCTGTAAAACTACAAACAGCATTCTAAATAATGACAATCATTAGAAAACATTAGGGTCTGTCGCTTCGAATCTCTGCCAAATGCTGATAACATTTTACTACTGCTTAGAAAGGTTGATTAAAGCTTGTAATAGATTTAGGGAAGGTGAAAGATTAACAAAAAGGTATTTATGATAGAGACACTAAAACATAATATGTTCTCAGTAAACACTCAAAAAGCCCCTGTACTGTGACATTTATAGATGTTACTCAAGACTTAGTTTTCATCTGTTCAATGAAACCGATAACAAGTTTCTACATGCTGCAAGAAAAAAAAAAAAATAGAGAAAAGGAGAGAAATACATTACCACTGCACGTCTCATGTCACAGCAAGTGAGAAAATGCACTTCAAAAATAAACCAGCTGAAACCCCTGAGTAAGTTCCTAGGACTGCTCTTCTCCTGTTGAACCACTGGGACAATTTCCCCATTTGAAATTAAGACAATAGAAAATTAAAACTCAGTTTGGATTAGAAGGATATGACCAAGGGGCAAGCTCCAATGCCTCACCTTGGAGATGTTATTGGCATCTCTCATTCCATGTGCCCCACATCCATTCATGTGATGCTGTGTGGGGCTGGGCCTGGCGTAGCACTACAACCAAATGCTGGCCCTCCACGGTGGGCTGGCAGGGTGGGATCAAAGCTTTTCTCCTGTTTACCTTTCAGCGGGGAAGGTGCTGACAGCAATAGGCTAGCATTTCAGAAAAGCATATTCCAATATGGAGTAGTTACAGAGAATGGAGAGTGCACATGGAAAAAACACTTACCAGTGGTGAGGACCACAGGTCTTCTGGAGAAGTCAGCCCTGCAGCACACTGCAAACATGCCAGAGTGGCTTCTAGAGCTACTCAGTTCCCTGGTGCCTCAGGAGACAATGTGGCACAATTCATCCACGAGGTGTTTGATCTTACATCCAGCCATAGGACCACTTGAAGGAGCTAATTTAACAGACTGCAGGATCAGCCTGCTCCTTGCTTCAGAACAGCCTCTGCTGAATTAACTGTGAAAGAACCAGTGCAGCTGAGCAGCAGGTGCTCTAACGTTTACGAGCTCAAGCTGAGGATATCAATGCATGTGCCATGGCAAACAGCTTCAGGTGTCCTATCTCATAGTTGGCCTTCAGCTGTCTACTCTACCCTTCTACTCTAGTCAAAGAGATGAGGCAGAAGGGCACTCCTTGCTTCCATTGCCTTAAGAGAATAAACTGAGGTCTATTCCAATAAAATGCAGTGACTCAGAGACTGCTGAGCATCCCTACACATATGTCAGGGAGCAGGGCAAGCCTCCAGGAGTGGGCTGGGCAGCAGGGTCAGCAGCTGGTCAGTGAAGCAGTTCCACCTGCCTACCTTAGGCCAACACAGTAAGACTGGGCCTCTCAAGGTCCTATCCAACGTGATTGTGTAACAGCCACCATGAATTATCATTGCAGTTGTTTTGATGACAGTGACAGGCCAATATTTAAAAGCACTTCTTAACACCAACCAATGCCCCGAAAATAATTTACAAAGAATAGGTGCCCAGCTAGATCACAGCCAAAACCAAACCCATTGGAAAATATATATATATATATTTCTGTGCTGTGCATGCCTTGACAAGTCAATAGCCAGATACACATAATGCAGTCTGTAAACACATTAATTCATGGCTCATCAGAGAGGTCAGGTTGTGGTGAAGCAGAATGATCCTGTGGTTGATCCGAGCAGAGAGCCTCTGTCTGCACCCTGCAAACATGTTTGTGAGGTAAAGTACTGCAAGGTGGATGACAGATTATGGAACCTGTGAATGCAGGTTTGGCCTACCCCAAGCTGTTCCTCAAATGCACAACGTGGGTGACACTCACTTTGAGGATGACTAATGACTTTCACATCGAAAAGTGGAATTTTTCTTTTTTTTTAATGTCAAGAGACGGTCATTGAAAGAGTATAGATTTCAAAACTAGGGTTAGTTACCCAAGGAGGCGTAAAACCAGATCTCTAAGGCTCAACCCTAAAGCACTGTGTCACAGCCACCAGATGAGCTTGAACACCCCTTCTGAGCTGAAATTACGCAGTGATTTCTTTCTCCCTTATTCTTTCATACCTGGGAAATGAATAAAGCCTTGGAAAAAAATATTTCCAGGCTATTTAAAGATACACAAAAAGCAATAAATGTAAACAAAAGTCTCAAATTTATGTGTTGATGTAGTGAGTCAGAATAAACATGACAGCTTTACCTGAGAAGCCAAGAGTCTGAAAACAAACCCCGCGTGTTTGGCAACAGGCACAGAAAATTTTAAAAAGAAATACCAAAATAAGCTTAGCAACATACTTTGCAACTCCCACAGGTAAGCCTCATTCACACAGGCAGACTCACCAAAGTCAAGAAAAAGAAAGAACTCCATCATGCTGGGTACTGAGCATCCCTCAGGCCTGTGTCTCTGCTTCCCACATGCTGCCTGCACCCCACAGCTGCCAGCCAAAACCTGCTCCTGAGGGCTAACCTGCTCAGACAGCAAGATTTCTCTTGGAAACAATCAGCAAAAGCTGGTGTAGCAAGTAAAAGCCATAAACACACAGAGGAAAGAAAAAGACTAGGGCAGAAACAGTTCTTCATTTCCTGCCTTTATGTGCCAGCCCAGCACAGCCAGGAAGTAACAAACTGTAGGATTACAAGGACTTGCACCTCATGAAGGAATGCTGGTGTGAAGCTGGCATCCTCCTCCACCCCTCTTCCTGACTTCTATGGCACTTGAATAATTTGAACATGAACCAGAAAGGTTTTCTACCAGTGCATCAAAAAATGGCGAGCAGATTGTGAAAGACAGCTAACACTTGACTGTGGCTATGGAAAGCTATTTCTGTGTAGTCTAAATTATTTCACAGTAGAACCAGAAAATCCATGAAAATACTGGCTGGGTAGATGTGGGGAGAGCAGTGGATATTGTGTACCTTGACTTCAACCAGGTATTTGACACTGACCCCTACAACATCCTTGTTAGAAAACTTAGAAAGTCTGGGATAGATGAGTGGATGGTGAGGTGTATTGAGACCTGGCTGACTGGCAGAGATCAGAGGGTTGTCATCAGCAGTGCAGAGTCTGGTTGGAGGCCTGTAACTAGTGGTCTTCCCCAGGGGTCAGTGCTCAGTTTAATCTTGTTTAGAATCATCAAAAACCTCCACAAAGGGATAAGAGTCCACCCTCAGCCAGTTTGCTGATGACACAAAGCTGGGAAGAGCGGCTGACATACCAGAAGGCTGTACTACCATTCAACAATACCTGGATAGATGGAGAGCTGGGCAGGGAGGAACTTGATGAGGTTTAACAAGAGCAAGTGTAGAGTCTTGCACCTGGGAAGGAATAACCACATGCATCAGTATGGGTTTGGGGATGACCTGCTAGAGAAGAGCTCTGCAGAGGATCTGGGGGTCCTGGTGGACAACAGGTTGGCCATGAGCCAGCAGTGTGCCTGTGTGGCATCCTGGGGTGCATTAAAAAGAGTGGCCAGCAGGTTGAGGGAGGTGATCCTCCCACTCTGCTCTGCCCTGGTGAGGCCATATTTAGAATACTTACTGTGTCCAGTTCTGGGCTCCCCAGTTCAAAACAGACAGGGATCTCCTAGAAGGAGACCAGCAGAGGGCCACAAAGGTCATAAAGGGCTGGGAGCATCTCCCATACGGAAAAAGGCTGGGCCTGATCAGCCTGGGCAAAAGAAAACTGAGAGGAGATCTGATTAATGTTTATAAATATATAAAGGGAGGTGGGAGGCAACTGGATGAGGCCAGGTTCTTCTCAGTGGTGAACAGCAGTAGGACAAGGAGTAAAGGCACTACAACTTGAAACCAGGAAGTTCCATACAAATATGCAGAAGAACTTCTTTACGCTAAGGGTGACAGAGCACTGGAACGGATTGCCCAGAGAGGTTGAGGAGTCTCCTACTATGGAGATATTCAAGACCTGTCTGGACACCTACCTGTATGACCTATTGTAAGGAACCTGCCTTAGCCGGGGGGTTGGACTTGACGATCTCCTCAGGTTCCTTCCAACCCCTGCAATTCTGTGATTCCAAATCATCAGTGTCCAAACAAAGCAAAATATCCTGAGTGTTAGTTTATCAGCAGTGACAACTGAAGAATAGAGAAATCCAGGCAGGTTGGACTCAGTGGAATTTTTTTCCCCCAGCGTTGGATAGAGGTATGCTTTAATGGAAGGCACTTAAAAGGTACTTCATCACAAATGCACATCAGAAGTATTATCAATTGTTTCAGATTTCCTTGATTTAATAAAGGTAGCTTAGTTATATGTACACCCTCTTATTAGCATTTAACATCAAATGTTATCAAGTCAAAAGCTACACCATGATTTTTTATCAAGACTCTTCACTCTTAAACTCCAAAGGGGGGAGGGGGGTGGACACGTAATATAGACATTTTAGAAAGAAATGCTGAATATTTTATAAAATAAATGCATTCAGGAAGCAATAGAATAACCATCCTTCCCAGGACTGAGAACTCTTTTGTCTCTTGTGCCTTTAGTGTAGCATGATATCTTATGTCTCAGGTATCACACATCCCCTATTTGTGAGTCTCAAGCTGGTGAATGTGTGAGTATAGCATTTTCCTCCATGTTTGATACCTGGTGGTCTTAATAAGAAAATAAATGAAACCTTCAGTCTGAAGATTTTACTGCCTGAATACAAGCATTTTATTTTGTTTTCCCCTGAGATCTGTTCAGTTTCAGAGAGAACATTTTTCACTGGATGTTGAAATAAATAATAAAGAAGTAGTAATTATCCATACTTGCTTTGTAGCTGGGACTTCTGTCATGTTTCCTAGATATCAAGAGAGTTTTCTGTTGCATTTCATACTTTCTACTTCCCACCATCCACTGTGTGCTTGTCACCACATTTATAGCACTGGGCTTTTTTGTTTGAGGTAAGGAAACATTCCTCTACAGAGGTCTCCTTTCTCCCAGTGGCATCCTAACTGCTGACAATGTTCTTTAAGGAGTTAGGACTCCATACCCACTGCCTTCAGAGTGGCAATAAACTTCCCAGAAGGAATCAGGACTGGGAGCAGCAGGGTGGGCCCTGGATAGAGAAGTCCTTTCCCAGTTGGCCAGGGAGCTCCCCCTGCTCCCATGTTTTCTGGCAGCCTCTTCTCCAAGTAACTCAGCATTAATCCTCTTGTACTGATTGAAAAGTTAAAAAGCACCAAAAATTAGATGTTCCATTATATTTCTTGAGGGAAGATCATTTAATCTGAAATACTTCCTCGTGATTACTTTCTTTCTTTAAGTCATTCCAATTCACGAGTTAACAGTTCATAACTTTAGTTTTTAACCTTGAAGAAAATCTCATTCAGCAACAGCAGTCCTATCAGCCCCCTTCCTGTAAACACAAAATGATCATAAAGAAACTGGTGTGACAAGAATAGAAGAACTTGTATGTGTATCAAAAATGCTTAGTCTTGCAGGAACTAATGCTTTCAATATACAGAGTTCTCAGTGTTACCTATTTTTCACATGCTCCCCAAGAGGCCTTGAGAGGAACCTGAGCCTGGAGGATCAATACACTCTTCAATCCCTTCTGTGCAAAAGCCTTTTCCTGCCTTCTGCTGTACAACCAGAAATTCTACTTTCAACTTATCTCCCTGCTGTAGCAGCTCCAACACTGCCCCATGCAGAGATGGAAATTCCTGCTGAGGTGTACCACAATGTGCTGGGGATTTACATGTTAGTAAACTGTGCCTCCAAACAACAGTTTTCCCTCCTCTATTCAAGAGGGAGTTTCCTTGTCCTTTCGCTGGACTGTTAACTGACCTAACTTCTTCAAATGCAAATGTTCCATCAATAGGCCAGGTGCAGACATCCCTTAGCTTTACTGAGCTATCAGTAAATCATTAAACCACAGAGAAGTAAAACGCTCCCGCTTCACGAGATAAACCCCAGTGTCAAGCTTCTTCTGCCTCCAAATTTCATATTTCAAATAAATGTAGACACC
>PPHD01001224.1:0-14104 GCA_002909625.1 Bambusicola thoracicus | reverse complement strand
ACAAGAATAGAAGAACTTGTATGTGTATCAAAAATGCTTAGTCTTGCAGGAACTAATGCTTTCAATATACAGAGCTCTCAGTGTTACCTATTTTTCACATGCTCCCCAAGAGGCCTTGAGAGGAACCTGAGCCTGGAGGATCAATACACTCTTCAATCCCTTCTGTGCAAAAGCCTTTTTCTGCCTTCTGCTGTACAACCAGAAATTCTACTTTCAACTCATCTCCCTGCCGTAGCAGCTCCAACACTGCCCCATGCAGAGATGGAAATTCCTGCTGAGGTGTACCACAATGTGCTGGGGATTTACATGTTAGTAAACTGTGCCTCCAAACAACAGTTTTCAGAAGGCTTTCTATGTTAGCCAGCATTCTGCAATCACCCTTAGCTCAAGCAAGGAAAAATAATTTTTTATCCAATCCAAACTAAGCAATACAGTTGCAGAGGTTTATAACATAAGGCTGGCAAAAAGGAAAGAAAATTTACTCCAAAATTCGGTCCAGGGGGCCTGTGACTCTCTCTTTCCTCCTCTGTCTCACTCTGTATCTCGTTACCAAAAAGGCTCTAAACCACATCTAATCCATATGGTCAGCATCTCAGAGCCAGCGTACAATCTCCATCCCAAATATGCATTTATGGGAGGGAGCCTGCATCTGAGGAGGAACACTGGCTTATAGCCCTGCACTCCTTTTTGGAGGTCTGCTAGAAGGTTCATTCAAATTCATTTCCCCTCCTCTATTCAAGAGGGAGTTGCCTTGTCCTTTCGCTGGACTGTTAACTGACCTAACTTCTTCAAATGCAAATGTTCCATCAATAGGCCAGGTGCAGACATCCCTTAGCTTTACTGAGCTATCAGTAAATCATTAAACCACAGAGAAGTAAAACGCTCCCGCTTCACGAGATAAACCCCAGTGTCAAGCTTCTTCTGCCTCCAAATTTCATATTTCAAATAAATGTAGACACCGACAGACACAGTAAACATTTGGTGTTTTGGGCTAAAGGCCCCTACAAGGGGTAACGAGGGCCATGGCGCAACTGGTGGACATCGGCTCCTCCCAGGGTGTTCCTGTGAGCCTGATATGACATGGCCACCAGGAAAGCATGGAGAACAGAAAGCATGTCTATTAACAAATGTGAGGGGGGCAAGCACTGGATCACTATTCAGTGTTCGAGACCATTGGCATCTGTGGTGGTCACAACAAAGGGACTGAATAGATGCATTCTTCCACCAACTTCTGCCATGTGTTTCTTAATTTCACATAGCAAAAACAGAACAATTAAGCCACATGAGATTCTAAACCTATTCTAATCTAAATCTAAATTCTAAATAAAAACCTCCCCCAAGTCACCCCAGAAAAAAACTCCAGAGATGCACTGCTAACTTGCCTGCAGCATCTGGGACATCCTGAGAACATAGCTTCTGCATGATGCTGAATGAGGGGATGGTGTGCTGAATATCAAAAAGAAAACTCCGCTCCACCGTGCCCGCAAAATGCTCCTCAGCCCGCACAGATCACACTGTCCCACTCCTGTGATCAGTCATCTGAAACCAGATACTTCACAGAGCGGGGCTGAACGCGGAACTGACGGCGCTGATTCACTCTGTTTGGGGCTGCCCCCACGTACAAAAACATTTTGGTTATTGATCTAAAGATTCGTGACTCACAGGCTCAATATAGCACTGGGTTTAAAAGACAGCTTTGTTCTTGGAAGTGACACAAAAGGTCTCTCTTGGGGCAGCAGCCCTCCTCTGTGGCACCTGCTCCTTCCAAAGAAACTCCATAAAGAGTTGAAGAGCTGCCCAAAAATGAAGTAACTGCGGAAGGGGGCTGTGTAGCTCTCACTCCATCCATCCACCCTTTTCCAGCTTGTCAGGCTTGGATGAGGCATTGTCATCCATGCCACAGTGTATCACAGAGGATTATCATGATGTCTCTTCTCTTTTCAGAGTAGATAGATCTGAGATCCCTGGGACTATCTTGAATCATTCACTATGTGAAGATCTGTTTAACCAAACAGCTTTAGAACAAAGAGGATTCAAAGTCAAAATCTTTACATCTGAAATTGTGACCTTGACCTAAAGAAGCATTTTCTGGAGCCAAAGAAATATCTAGGGGCCAGACATCGAGGCTTTCATAAAATTAATATATGAAAGCTGTAGCAGCTGCAAGTGACTTCTTATGGCACTCAATCATTTACAGAATATACAAGAGCATGCTCTTCTAGTGTACTCTAGCATACTTTCCTGGCCTGGGGAAATTCATTTTGGATGTTTCTTTGAATTAACTGGCACCATTTCTGTAATCAAGCACTGTTGAGCCAACAGGAAGACAAGGACTTACGGTATTTTAGCACAGAGTACACACAGAACCCAAAGAATTGGCCCAACATGCTAGAAAATACCACAATACATGCACTCATTCATATAAAAATTAAGTATATAATCGCACGATGAGCAAAGGACTTCGTATGACAGTATACAAATTTAAAGCATACAACTATTTAAATAAACTGCATGCTGTGCTATATTCCAAAAAAAGATGAAGTTACAATAATTGTCACTTTTGGTTTTATATAATTTTACAAATAAAAATGTGAGGGTTGCCATTAACTAGCACTGACAATGTGCGTACAGTACACACATTTGTCAATTTCATTAACCTTCCAAATTAGGTATTCACAGGAAGCTAATGGCAGCATAACACATCATTACAATATTCAATGCAATTTCACGGATATTATGTATAGGGAGAAATTTTAGGCTCTCTTGTCCTTACAGCTGTTAGAAAATATTATACTTTGCAAATATCCCATTAGGGATCGGCAAATGCTAAATAGCAGAATCTGAATAGCATGAATTATGTCCCCCTCTCCCGCCTCTCCTCGTCAGGAACAGGGTGCCTCTATTTGTGTCGTATTTGGCTGTAAGTAAGGAATACAAATCATCTGCCTGGACTTTCCATCCTCCTCACCATTGCTGTTACAGCATCCATAGCTAGGATTAGGATCCATGAGGTTGGGCTTAATTTACCCATTAACTTTCTTTATGACCTTGGGCAGATATATTATTTCTTGTATCTACAACAATTCCCTGCTTCACAGGGCACAACTCAGATAAAATCTATTATGAATCATGAAGGACTGGAATATACATAGAAGGGTTGCTGTCCTCTTCATAACGCATAGAAAAAAATAGGCTTTATTACATGTGAAGAGGAGGTCTTCCAGCTGGGACTGTGTGGGAAGGCACTGGGCGTGAGAAGAAAAGTTGAATGTGGGCAGGTGTGGGAAGGAGAAGAAAACAACAGATACTTTGAATTATCTAAAGGAAGATTTATTTGGTGATGTGATGGGGGAAGATACTCAAAAGAGAAGAAAATTGAAAGGATCTTAAGTAAAAGGAAGATTATAGGGAGCAAGAATGTGGGAAAAAGTAATTTTGTGACACACAAAATGAGAGATGGGTCATAGCACTGTACACATCAGAAAATAATACTTTCTTACCAGCAGCGGAGGAATATGAGAGGAAAACTTTTTCCTGCAAGATGAGAAGTGAAAGGAATGTCAGTGAATGACAGAAATCAAACTTTAGCTTTGAGGAACTTCTGAGGGTTTTCTTCTCTGGACCACTTTGAATCCTTCCACAAACTACTTATCTCTGAATCAGGTGAGCAAGGCTGGACCTCAAGGAGACAACTCTAGCATTAGTGGAGAATCATGAATTCCAAGGTCATCAAAGAGCTTTTGTCTCTTATTTAAATTGACTGTAAAAGCAAGTGTCTTTGAAGGGCTGCTCCAAAAGTAATGCCTCCTATTTTGTGATGTTAGCCCATGATATCAGAGGTGGATATCAGAGCGATGGCAGTAGAGGTTGAACCTTCCCACCAATATTCCATTACATGCTGTTGCTGTGTGACAGATGGCAGCAGAGGGGCACTCTGACACAATGGCATCTGACACAGAAATGCGTATGTAGCAAAGGTCTGTCACTGAATTCCTCCATGCGAAAAAAGTGCCACCCATTGACATTCACTGATGCTTGCTGAATGTTTATGGAGACCAAATAGTGGGTGTGAGCACAGTGAGGTGGTGGGTGGTGCTCTTCAGCAGTGGCAATAGTGACAGTGGGTCACCTCTGGTACAGACTGTTACAAGCACAGCATCCAGGCTCTTGTTCAGCACTGGTGAAAATGCAGAGCTAATGGTGGTGACTATGTTGAAAAATAGTGTTTTGTAGCTGGGAATTTCCTTTATCAAAAGTGCTGTATCTCTCTTTGTATCTGCAGTATTTTCCATGGAAATAAATAGGAGGCGTTACTTTCAGAGCAACCTACATATATTACATTCTCAGTCTTTTTCCTTCTGATCAGCAATAAAATGTTCAAAACATAAAAACCATCAACAGTCCCATTACAGCAAACTAAACAAACCAACACCCATGTGTAAGAGCAACAAATTCCCACACAAAGCATCCCCTAAAGAAATGGTCAAGGTTACCTAAAGCAATTTTAATTGAGCTTTGCCCTTCTGCTTCATGCAGCTTTCCCCACAGCTCCCAAATGGAGCTCAGTGTAGGACCTGTTCACCTTGTCAAATAGGAATGGAGTTAAATGTCCCTGTAACTTAGTGAATAAAAACAATGGGCTTTGTAGGTGGTGACAGGGCAAGCAGTGTTAGCAGCCTCCCTTACCCATTGTTTCTAACCCAGTTGGCTACTTTGCATCTTACAATATCTGAGGTTCTCTATTCATGGGAAATGCTTTGGATGGTCCGGCTTCCCAACAGCCAGCTCGTGTTAATTTGAATCACTTTGGTTTGCTTTTCTCACTGTTGCTCTCACTGCCAAGGGCTGTCAAAACACATTGTCCTGCTTTCAGAAAAGAGCCACATACTGTGTCATGGAGAGATACAAAACACAGCTGATAAAACTACACAGCAGAGTTCAGCTGTCTTCCTAGTCTATGAATTTGAACAGCATTTTCCTATAGAAGAGCGTGAAAAAGCAGTTTTTACATTAAGTTTTGTCTTTTTTCCCCCCTCCATACATAGCACCAGCTTCACTTTGCCACATCATTTTGTATGTAGGTTTTTCTTTTAATTCTATTTTTCATCTTGGAGATTTGATGCCATCTAGCCTAGCAGAAACACGAGCTGTTAGGCATCTTCCTCTCAGGAGAGTGGAGCTCTCCGTCCAAACAGTTGGGCTGGTCTAAGAAGTTTGCCTTTTGTTGCTCTTCGTCTTTGCTTATTGTCATACCATAAAGATGAAACACAGAACAAAGGGGTGGTTCTGCATCTCCAACGACAGGCATTAAAAAATGAAGAAACGTTGCAGCATGTTTAAATTTTACTCAGCACAAACTGATAGGAAAAAAAAACCAAGGTGTTTTTAACAAGGTGTTGTGCCAATTTGGCTTGTTATTCTTATCAATAAAGTATCCCAGTGTCCTTTAAATTAAAAATTAAAAAAAAAAAGAAAAAGGTTTGAGCTGGACTGAGGTGCCAGCAAACGTTATAAACCAGTGGATAGCGGGTGGGTGGTGTGAAAACGTTTCATAACTGCTAACAGCAACCCTGTTGTGAACCAAACAGCTGTGCGCAGAACACAGGTGTGCTCGCACAACAAGGGCTATTCATGCCTTCCCACAGGGCGCTGGCCAGGTTTGCAGAGCCACAGCTGACCACATAAAGCATCAGAGATGGAAAAGGCTGAGAGTGAAATGTCCACTAGAAGTGTAAACACCGGATGCCACACAGGCACACGTGCACACGCACAAACACACGTACGTGTTTAGCACGTCCTACTTGCTTCTGAAGTAAAGCAGAGATAGAATGACTTGGGACTTTATTAGCAATGCTGTTTGCATGGGGAAAATAGGTAAGGAAGCATTGGGATACAGCACAAAGCAACATATTCCTCTATTTTAATTGACTCTGTCATTCCAACAGATCATTCACATGGTGTATCCGAGACTTTTGTAATTAAAGACATTTAGAAGAGCTTTGTAATAAAGCTGGCAGAAAGATTACAGATTCGCTTCTCATGTGCATAACCTCCAAGATAAAAGATAAATTTCAGGAAAGTAATCTATTTTGATTAAAAATTAAAATCATTCGCATTTCATATGTTCTGCACAAAGCGTTTCTGCAGCATTTCTTCCACAAATATCAGTGCAGTACAATGTTGGAGGAGGGAGGGTTGGTTTTGTTTCCTTTTTGTTTTTAAGCAGTTTTCTTATGAGATGGTTTTAAAAAAGAAAAAAAAAACTATATGGAAAAGGAATGGAAATTAGAAACCCTCGAGTTCTAATTCAAGCTATAGAAATGCTGCTTTGGGCATTTAAATTGAATGCACAAGCAAACATTACAATTCAATTGCAAAAAGTAGAATTCCTTTGTGGAAAAGCACAGGACCTGCCCAAGTAGAGCTCCTCTATCAATTATATCTATTATGAAGAAGCAATTATTTGTTAAAAACATAGTCTCCATATCCGACATTTCAATCCAGATGGTACACATCAGGAAGGAATGTTAAAATGCCTTCCAATTGTAGATACATAAAAGTCATATCTTATTAAAAAAACAAGGCAATGGAAGTAAAACATAGCATAATCACGATGCTGACTGATATCTCTACATTTAAAACTCTGCCCAGCTGGCCCCAGGGGAGATCTCACACAACACAAGCTGAGACACAGTGAAGCCCTGCCTGGCTCCCACCAGCGCTGGGACTCCTGGATTCACTTCCTCTTTCCAACCAGCACACAAACTAACAGTGCTGCACAGGGTTTCTGTGCCGGTGACATTATGCACCTGGACAATCCTCCCATTCTCTGAGTACCCTTCTGCTCGAACAAGGTTAGGAATCCTCGCTCCTCTCTCTTTCAAAGGCATTGAATCACAAGTCTTGCTCCCAGCAGACAGAGCGCCTCAGACAAACAGTTAGAAACGCACAACAGCAGTGCAACAGCAGTGATAAAGTCACATTCAAGAAGCTGTTGCAGATGCGCAATTTTGGCCGCCGCTGGTGCTGACCTAGATGTATATCTGGCCAACGCTTGGAGCGCGGCTGTTCTGCTCTTAGCAACAGCAGCTAGTGGTCAGCTTCCCCGAACCACGCTTCAGAAAGCAGTACGCACAGCCTCACTGTTTACAGGTTATGACCACTATCTAGGGTAAACTGAACATCCTCTCTCACCAACTACAAAGCCCTACAGAAATGCTTTTATCGCTGTCATCATTGCTTTCTTCTAAGATGGTCCCAGCTGTCACAGGAAAAACAGGTCCCAAGATCAACCGAGATCAACAATTTGCATGTGTATTTTTGATGCCGCTTGACAATCTGATAAAATCCAGTGTTTATCACCATTAAAACACTTGCAACTGAAAAGTGGCCTGACAAAGACCCTCAGGTCTTCGCACATCCACTGAGCACAGGCAGCTGTCCTCCAGCAGGACATGTGTTTCTCATGAGCCCTAATTGTGTCTACAGCCCTGACTGTCTCCAAGGGACGGAACACTTCCCCTACAAGGACAGGCTGAGAGAACTAGGGCTGTTCAGCCTGGAGAAGAGACGGCTTCAGGGAGACCTCAGAGTGGTCTTCCAGTATCTAAAGGGGAGCTGTTAAGAAAGAAGGGGAAGATTCTTTAGCAGGACCTGTTGTGATAGGGCAAGGGGAAATGGCTTCAAACTAAAAGAGGATACATTTTGACTGGGTATAAGGAAAAAGTTTTTTAAAATAAGAGTATTATAGCGATGAAACTGGTGGATGCCCCATCCCTGGAGACAGTTGAGATCAGACTGGACAGGGCTCTGAGCAACCTGACTTAGCTGTAGGTGTCCCTGTTCATTGCAGAGGAGTTAGACTAGATAGCCCTTAAAGATCCCATCCAACTCAAATGATTCTATGATCTCAGGAAACCAGAGCATAACTCAGACTCTGCCTCCATGCATTCCCTGCCCTCTCTGCCAAACCAGTGAAAAGTGCCTGGAGTGGCTGAGGTCCTCAGTTTATAACCTATAATCCAAGAAATAACGATCGTATTCAACCAAAGGAGTTAGTTCAGCTTCCTCTCAGTAGTACTCCTACAAGAGTCTACTGGTATTGCAGGTATTAATTAGTCACAGCTTTTTGTCTATAAAATGTGCTGCAGTAATTTAAGCAGTACTGAGGCAAAAATAGCATTAAGATTGGCTAGCAACTTATAATTATGAACATTTTCTTCGTCACAGCTTACTTAGAAGTGATTTACACTTGCCTCAAAATGTTGAGCAAACCTGAAGCAAACGCTCGCAAAATTCTCAAGTTCCTTTTTGAGATTTCCTTGCAACCAAGAAATCCAGCTTCTTTCCAAAAGCATCAGAATTTGATATCTTCCAACAGAATAACATCTCGCTGCCTTGCAGCAAACCTTTAAGACGCTGTCCGGGGAATCAGAGTCAGCCAGAGAATTATGGGGCCACTGGACCAGTAATCTTTCACTGAGTACTGGCACCAAAGCTTTTGGCTTATGTGTGATATAAACCGCTTCAACTCCAGCCTTGAGAAAGTTCTATAAAAATTAGAACAGTTGAGGATCTGGCTCATTTGCACAATTGCGATGGGTTTATACTAGCTACATTTACGAAAAGTCTGACTGGTTTCAGCCTAAGCAGATCTAACACCTTTAAAGAGAAACCTTAACATTGGCATTCATATCTTAAACCTTCAAATCAGCCTTACAGAAACCCTATTTTTGTGCTTTTTCATGTGGAAATGAATTACTTGCTGTTCTTTTGTGTGATAATTTAGCTAAGCAACAATTATTACTTTGTGTCCTCAGCTGTGGAAAGGACAGAGTTGTTACTTCACTTCATTCCCATTTCTTTCTCTCTCTGGATTTATAAATTTTTTTTTTTTTTTTTTTTTTTTTTGTCTTTATAAGCACTGTAAAGTATATATTGCTATAGAAATTCAGTTTCTAATCTCATGCACAGACAAAATTTTGCACTATTTCAAAAAATTGTTGATCCATTTTTCAAATGCAAATTCAAATTCTGCCATCTTTGGCCATCAGATCCTTTTGCTCCAGAACTCTGATTTTAAAAATAAGTCTTGAGAGAAAGCCTCCAGATAAATTAAATCATGGGTTAATATAAATGATACAAAGTTGTGTTGATAACAATAGATCGGTATACCTGAAAGTCACATATTACAGTGGTGTACACACATAGGAAATGCCACTGCAAAAATTCAAAGCCTGCTGAAGACTTCTGCGTACAAATGATGCTAACCACTTCTCAGAAGCAATTACCTTCAAATGAGAAAATGTGAAGAAATAGCACCAACTGCAGCAAACAAAAACCCCACCAGTTATTTAAAGAAAATTGCACACAGCAATGCTGCCAAGATGCCACAGTGTCTCCATCACAGTCAGAGGTGAATGGCTTCTGTAGGCTTGGATTCTTTTCCCACTGCCCACATGTTCAATTTTACTCTACAGCAAGCCCTATTTGTCCCTTATTTACCTTCTAAAGCAAAGCCCACATTGGTGGGAATGAGCACCGAGGTGACACTTAGAAAAAAGCAACATCATTTGAACAGCTGTAGACAGTCTGTTATTTATCAGAAATTTTAACAAAGGCCAAAGAAAAAAGCAGCAGTTGAGTAGAGAGCAAGTCCTGCCCTAGCACAGCTGTTACACAAGATGGGAAAATTTCAAAACGAGAAAGTAAACACCACTCTATATTCTAGCAAAGAGGGAAAGAGATTTTTCTTCCCAATCCTTGGAAATGGCAAACTTAACACTAATGAAATGCAAACGCCACCCCCTAAGTCCCTGAATATAAAAAAAAAAGGATGAGGTTGTGATTCTTTTCTTGTGGCATTACTTTACCCACAATACCCACAGACGGAGAAGCTCTGAGTGCTGGAGCAGCCCCTCCATGTCAGGAGCCAGTATTCCTGTGAGATCACAGTGAGGAATTCACAACTGTTCCCCTACTGCATCCAGGTACAAACCAATGGCAGACCTAGCATGGACCAGTCTGGCTCAGCTTCCCTGTCATTTAGAAGCACACATCCCTCAGTGGTGCTCATATACAACTCAGGATAGCAAATGCACTGAAGGAAAATAACCCCAAACCTCTGACAGAATGCAAGGGGTACTTTTTAAGTAAGCTTCCCTGCCATGGCAGAAGGCAAGCAGAGTGCAGCTTTGCACCAGGAAGCATGTGAACCCGCAGTGTTGGGCCTAGACACACAAAAGGATTTACAAGCCCTCTGTGAAGTAGTGTGGGCCTCAAAACAACAACCCAGCACTGCAGAGAGGTGAGGGGTGTCCCACTGCTTGCCCATCAGGACACAGACCTTTAAGGGACACATGGGGCCTGTCTTGGGGATGCACAGTCTGTGGAGCAGCACTCACCAGTCCATACACCAGGTGACACAGGCAAACTGGACGTTGCTCAGTAACTGAGGAGCTAGTTAACAAGAGATAATTAACAAGGGTGATGGGACTGATTGCTTCATATGATGCTGCATTCTATGTATAGAAGTTTTCTTACTACTGTTATTTCTGGGACAAAAACAAGGCACAGAGATCACAGAATTGCTCAGGTTGGAAAAGGTCTTAAAGATCATCAAGTCCAACTGCAGCCTAACCATAATATCCTAACAACCCACTGCTAAATCATGTCCCTGAGCACCACATCCAAATGGTTTTTAAACACATTCAGGGATGGTGACTCAACAAGCATCTATGAGAGCAGATGTGTTTCATAGACGCATGTGCCACACAACACAGTCACAGCAGAAACCAGGCACTGGGCAATATAGGCCATGGACAATTTCTGTACCTCAGTCATATCCTTTGAGAATTTTTCTTACAAAGTAAAAGAAAAAGGCATAGCACCACGGGAACAACCATAACCTACTAGTCAGAGGATATCTAGGAGACACTGGGTCTTAGATCTCAGTTTTCTACCTCCCATTTGAATGCCCAAGTCACTGATTCAGGGGTATTCTGGGCTAAGCTTTATCTATCTCCTTTGTTGGAATGGCTTCATTTTTGTAAACAATCAGACATTAACTGGAGAGGGAATCTCACTCATAATCTTCCACCTCCCATAAAGTTCTTCACTGTATAAAGTCAGCCTTTTTCTCCATGATTTAAAGTATATTCATTTTTATGAACAAGAACAGCTTCTATGTGGAGAAGAGAAAGGCCCATGAGCTTGAAGAGTCTCTTCAGTGAACTACATTTCTCACCCTGCCCTAACCACAGGGATGCTGGTGAAGCTGAGTATGCTCCAGGATAGGAGGAGCACCTTGACTAGAAACTCGTTAGCATTGTTACAGTCAATGCATCCCACAGAAAACTCTGGCTTATGACAATCTGACATTTGCCAACAAAAAACTGTTTAGTCAGAATATTTTTCTGACCATCACTCCCCTTGACTCCATTGTACAGCTATTTCCCCCTGTTATTTAGCAAGCAGCAGTGTGCTGAATGCACTATGCCTTATATCATGCCCCAAAGGTCCAAAGTAATACGCCGAAGAAATAACACTCTAGCTGTGTTTCTGAATTTCAGCTTAGTTATAACACCATGGGCAATAAGAAAACTCAAGGTTCCAGTTACTAATAGAAATTTTATTATCCTCTGAAAGGGGAATTTTTAATCATTTGCTTGCAATATTTTCCTTTTTAAAACAAATATTCACGTTTCTAGGAATTGCTAACTACCGTGCTTATGAAATGGAGCCCATTTGTGCTGTGTCTAGGGAAGGATATGAAAACATGATGCACAAACCAGGAAAAAATATTGGCTGGAAAGTCTGTGTTCCTTAAGACAACCAAGGATAACATTTAACCAGAAACTGGTTTTGACATTCTGCTGTCAGTAGTTCCCTTAAGCACTGGAGTCTCTCAGTCTGCAAATAAAATCCTGATTCATAAAAATGCATACACTGAAGAGGTATATCAATCTGCCAAGTATTTTCAGAAAACTTAATGAGAAAATGACCTTTCAAAAACTGATTTCCAAAACTCCAAAGCCTGTTTTTATACATGCAAACCGATATACACACACATATATATCTAATGCATGATTTTATAGGTTTCGTTTCAATTTCAGTGTAAAATCTAGTTCTTATTAGGAGAGAAGGATTAGCATCTACATGTTAGCCAGGTGGTTACAGAACTTGCCTGTATGAAACATGATAGGTTAAATCCCATTTATACTAATTGCATCCACAGCAGCACTTGCACATACAACCTCACATGTATTTCAGCTTTGACACTGAAAGCACATTAGCTCAAAGTTACCTTAGGACATCCATGCTTTTATCCAAAAAAAGCTAAGGGATTTTTGCTCGATTTTCGCTTATCCATCAACTGCTCACTAGAGGCTCAACATGTATTTTTCTGTTCACAAATTATGTCAGTTGAAACATACAAGCTGCAAAATAGAAGAGATGAAAATAAAGATAGTAAAACTAACACCCCCACCTTGAATTTAAGTCATCAGCGAAACTTGATATATTCTTGATTCTGAACAAATTTCAGTTAACAGAAAACATTGCCTGTTGCTCTGCTAAAATAACTTCTGGGTTTTCTTTTCAAAGGATTCTCCCATCACCAGTAGGTCACTCTGCCATACATGCAGCACTCTGTATGCCTTCTATAGCAAAACAAAAGCTATGTATATCTACATCTTCATACAAAATACTGACTCCAGGATCCATTACTACTATTATTTTGCATGTTTCAAGAGTGAACCTTGCTTTTTGCAAATCCCTGATGGACATCTTTGAATAGGTTATGCAACACATAAGGTGAGTTGCAGGAAGACATCTGAATGGATAGCAGAAACTTTTCCTTGCAGGATACGTCATTCATGTGAAATCCCTGAGCTGTGAGCTGCTGAAGCCTGGGACTGCAGACTGCATGGGAGCCCTGCCCCTGTACCATCTATGGGCATCTCTTGCCAGCCTCTGCCAGAAACAGGACACCAAGCTGGGGGGAGCTTTGGCTAAAATGGCCCTTCTACTGCTTTTTTGCAAGATACAGGACCTCAAACATGTACCTTTGCAAAATTTCCTCCCTTTCCTCTACTCCTCCATGCTCCCATGAAGTTACCACACTCCCAGTTCCATAGATTTTCTCACCAGATTTTTTCATCTTAAATCCCTGTCAAGTTATAATCAGCTTCCCAGGACCAGCCATATCTGACTACAACAAGTGAGTGCCTTAGACTTATTTCTTTTATTAACCTAGTAGCACAATGTTCCTCCTGCCTAATATTTTACCAGAGCATCTTTCAGAGGCATTAGCAGATTACACAGTCCTCATTGATTATCCCAGACCTTAAATTTATTATGCCCCTATAACATACAGATATAAGAGTCAACTGCAGGTTTGTAATTGCTCTCAGTGGGAGAAGGTTCAAGCCCTTTATTTCTTCCTTAGAAGGATACTGGGCCCAGTCCAATTCAGGCCAGGCTCATACTGTTTTGTTCTCTAAAAACCCTATTTTTGTATTAATTCTAGCTACAAAATAACCATCTCTCTCTCTGGCCCTTAACCATATAGATAACCTTTCTGTTTTCCAGCAAATAAACGTGTAGCAGAACTTAATATTAATTAAAAGGCAGCACACATTTGATTTAAGTATCAAATAAAAATAGGATGGTATCAGCAAAGAAATAAATCCTGAATATGGTTCATCATATAAATAGTGGGTAAAATCAGAGTGTAGCTGTGAGCCAGTACCAACAACACGCACTCTCTTCTCTGATGCAGATGTCATCATCCAGCTGTGTCATTGCCTGAATGCAGAGGTCGAATACTTGCCCAACACGAGCAGCTTCACTTACCCTCACATCCCTGTTAGGTCCTGCCAACCTGCTCAGAAGATGAAGAGCCCGGGCAGCCTTGCTGTGGGGGCCCTGGACTTGGTGGTGTAATGAATAATACAAAATACTCACCGCTACACACATGTATACATCCCCTGTAGTTGAACTCCAGCAAGTTTGTATCTGCGCGTTTTCATAAAGGAAGATGCATCTGTCTTTCCCATTTGTGGTTCTCTGTGAAAACAAACTTCAATGTTTATTTTTTCCAAGA
>PPHD01001223.1:4307-45570 GCA_002909625.1 Bambusicola thoracicus | reverse complement strand
AAAAAAAAAAAAAAAAAAAAAAAGGAAGAAACAACTACCATTTGGAAAAAAAACTGATGGGTCTTTGATTCCTAAATTCTCTTTCATTTGATGATAACTATGACTGCTTTTTGGTGGTGGGGGGAGAAAAAGATATGGCCAAAATTGCTGTTATCTGAAGTCACTTGGCTGTCTAGAGTTGCTTGATCATTCTGACGTGCTTAATTCTAGTGTGCTTCAACTTTCTCATTTAAATATCTCTTCCCATCAATCATCAGTGCTTTCCTTCCTGGGTCATTGAGAGCATAATACTTCATTGTGTCAGTTGAAGGTGTGCTGACCTACTTTTCCTGGTTAATTTCAAGGGTAGGATCAGATGTTCCATTGCTTTTAGTAATTGATCTAACGATAGATCTTTTACTAGAACACCCATGACATGGTCTGAGGGGCATTCTAGGCATCACTGACTTCAAGGTCATAATTGAAATGAAAAATTCTCCAATCAATTAGATAACTTGACTGCTTAGTCTGTTCTTGAAAACGATTCTTTCAAAAACATATTGCTTTTTTTTGATAAAAACTGGGTATAAATACAAAATATCATGTAAAAGTTGCTGCTACCTTTTGGTGCGTTGTATTCCATGTAATAGGTTGAATTAGCCATGTTTTTTTTTTATACTATTGAAATAATTATTAGTAAGTGACAACTCAAAGCAGATTTCAAGCTGTAAAACCAGAAGGATCACTAATGACAGCAAAAATAGTTTGCTGCAGAATGTAGAAAGAAACAATTCCAAACAAAAAACTCTCAAGATTGTTAAAAAGCCAAGGCAGAGAAAACTAGTTTCTTCGTGCTTTCAAACTGTGACACAAACACATAATATATGATTTTTCAGGTCTCATTCCAAAGTGCAGTTTCACAAAATGTTACTTCAATGTACACAGTCCCCCAGGTGGAAACTGGGTACACCTACCAAGAGAGGTTCTGATCTGCAAAGGCCTCCTTTTTGGCAATGGTCTCATATAACTACCAAAGAAATGTGTCTGTGTACAGTAGAACTTCCAGAAATATATGAATAACATACATATAGAATAAAAAAGTAAAATGTATCTTGATAACTTCTGAAATGTATCACTCTTTAACCATTCATTTTCACCTATTTTCTACTATTCTGGATATTGAACATCATATGCTCCTAGAAAACAGTGAAATCATAGTGTTCTTATAAAGAATAAATAACATAATTCATTTGAATAAATACTTTTAGCTATTCTTATCATTTTTAGTTTTGCCTGTTTTAGTAAAATGATAGTATTTTGACTATTACAATTTGCTTTTGAAATGAATGACTAAATAAACTGATGCAATACTTCAGTTGTGCAAACTCTACCAAGCTGTATAATAAAAATATTTATTCTTAAAATCATTACCCAGAATATAAATAAAAATACTAAGTATCTTAGTACAGGAAAATCACGATATATGTTTACATAAAACACTGTAGTTTGTTTAATTAATCCCTTATATAACTCTTGTATTAATTTTTTTTTTCTTCAAAAGTCTGCAGTAAAATTCAAAACAAAATTTAATGTTTTAACAAATGTGATGTTTGTATCTGTTTAGGCTGATTGTGAAGCATCTTGGAGTTCAGTAGAAGAGTCAGTTTCCATAAGAAATGTTTATATAGCTTGTTAACAGAAACAAAGGCTACAGCACATGTACTAAATCAAAACAGCTCATGTTGCCTTTGCTCAATGTGATAATCCCCACAATCAGTTTGTAAACCATCCCATGGCTGAAATATAGTCACATAAATTTTGGTTTTATGTGACGTTTGTTTTCATATCACTAACTAAAGAAAGTTAAATTTAGCACAATGTATTTCCTGTCCCTTTTTGAAATACATTATATTCTAAACATATTGGTAAGGAACACAAAATATCTCTATTTTAAATACGTTCAATTTTTGCGATATTACTACCTTCAAAAAGAACTAAGGAACACCTTAAATTGTTGTCATCTTTAGTCACAACAACCCCAGGCAACTCTACAGGCTTGGGGAGGAGTGGCTGGAAAGCTGCCTGATGGAAAGGGACCTTGGTGTACTGATGGACAGTTGGCTGAATAAGAGCCAGCAGTATGACCAGGTGGCCAAGAAGGCCAATGGCACCCTGGCTTGCATCAGGAATGGTGTGGTGAGCAGGACTAGGGAAGTCATCCTGCCCTGTACTCGGCACTGGTGAGGCCTCACCTCAAATACTGTGGTCAGTTTGGGGCACCTCATGACACAAAGGACATGGACGTACTGGATCAGGTCCAAAGAAGGGCAACAAGGCTAGTGAAGGGCTTGGAGAATATGCCCTATGAGGAGAGACTAAAGAAACTGGAGATGTTTAGTCTGGGGAAAAGGAGGCTGATGGGAGACCTTACAGCAAGAGCAGGGTAGGTCTCTTCTCACTGCTGACAGGTGACAGCACGAGGGGAAATGGCCTCAAGTTGTGCCAGGGTAAGTTTAGGTTGGGTATCAGGAAACACTTCTCTATGGAAAGGGTTGTTAAGCACTGGAATAGGCTCTCCAGGGAGGTTGTTGAGTCACCATCCTTGGATGTGTTTAAAAATCATTTGGATGTGGTGCTCAGGGACATGATTTAGCAGAGAACTGTTAGAGTTAGGGTAGTATTGTTAGGTCATGGTTGGACTTGATGATCTTTAAGGTCTTTTCCAACATGAGTGATTCTATGATTCTATGACTCTATGATTAAATGAGAGTTAATTCCTTCCGCTTTATGAAGGAATTGAAAAACAGTAAAAAACATCACGCATAAAGCAATCACCCTTCAGTAGTCTTAGAAGATTTGCATTGTGGACTGGCATGGAGAACAAAAAATCTGCTATGTTGTGCTATGTGTAACTGCCTGAGAGAAACAGGACAAAAAGAGAAGGATTGCCAAGGACAGAAAAAGCTCTGGAAATGAAAGCCCTGCAAATGAATAGTGGAGACTGATCTGCAGCAGGGTAAACAAAAATAAATTAAAAATTTATATTTTAAAAATACATTTATATTTATGTGATTCTTAACAGTATCTAAAGATAGTTTGCATACCTGAAGAACCAGACCTGTAAAGAGCAAACATGACCAAAAGAAAGACCTATCTTCACCGTATCTTTATTCGAACATTCCTTAATGCTGGTACTTTTTCTATTTGCTTAGGTTAAGGTATGTAACGTAGGCAGAAAGTTTCCCAGAAAAATTATTGATATTTAAAAACTTAACTTCTTGTATATGTCCTCAAAGATTCCAGATGGAAATCAAGGTTGTTGCAAAAAATTTTCCAAGAATAGCAACTTGCTTTCCTTCATTTGCCAGAGGTAAAGCAATCATAATTCATTTTATGTAGAATATGAAATAATTCTAAATTATTTGACTTCCAGAAAGTATAGAGCAGATGAAATGACATCTTGACATACATTTTCTTTAAGTCAAAGTTATTAAACATCTGATGAATTTTAGTACAAATTAAGTATCAACCTCAGTATTAACCATGCAGAATAATCAAAGAATCACAGAATGGCTGTGGCTAGAAGTTGATCTCTGGTCAAGGAGACCAAACTCTCTGCTCACAGACTCACAGCTACAACAAGCTGCCCAGGACTCTGTCCTGGTGGATGGACTCTGTCCTGGTGGATGGACTCTACAGCTTCTCTGAACAACCCATACTTCTGTTTGACCACCTATCTCTGACCACACAATCAAATGATATTTTCATATTAATGAGAAGGAATCTCAAGAAGATAAAGGAAAAAAAAAAATAGGTCACCAAGAAATAAATTTTAAAAATGAAATTACTTATAAGCAATATGTATGCCTTCCAGATCTAAATATGCTGAACACCAGAACCAGAGAGATATTTTTACCTGAATACAGAATATCTGAAAGATTCAGTAGATGTTAGAAAAGGGAACCCCTACTACTGCTGAAACTTTTACATTCAATGTAATTTTAAAAATATTCTAAGTTACATCCTTCCAAGAGCATGATACTTTCAAACATGCATAATTCTTGACCATACTGTTGATACTGTTAAAACTGACATAAAAGATGCCAAAAAAATTGCTTCCATTTCAAAATTCCTTCCATTTCCATGGCCCCTCACTACAAGAAAAACGTGGAAGCCCTGAGTGAGCACAGAGAAGGACAACAAATCTAGTGAGGGGTCTAGAGCATAAATCTTATGAGCAGCAACTGAGGGAACTGGAGTTTAGTCTGGAGAAGAGGATGCTCGGGGGAGACATTATTGCTTTCTACAAGTCCGTGGAAAGAAGTTGAGGTTAGGTGGGCTTCAGCCTTTTCTCCCGCATAACTAGCAATAGGACTAGAGAGAATTACCTCAAATTGTGCCAGGAGAAATTCAGGTTGAATATTAGTAATAATTTCTTCTCCAAAAGAGAGGTCAGGTGCTGGAATGAGCTGGCCAGACAAATGGTTGAGTCACTGCTCCTACAGATGGTCAAGACGCATTTAGATGTTGTACTAAGGGACATGATTCAGTTGGAAAACATTGGTTTTAGGTGGATAATAGAATGGTTTGGGTTGGAAGGAACCTTTAAGATCATCTTGTTCCAAATGCTATATAGGCAGTGACACCTCACACTAGACCAGGCTGCTTGAAGTCCCACCCAGCCTGGCCTTGATTCTTCCAGGGAGTGGGCATACAACCTCGCTACACAATCTGTTCAAGTGTCTCACAGCCCTCACAGCAAAGAATTCCTTCCTAATATCTAGTCTAAATCGACCCTCTTTGAGTTTAAAACAATTTTCCCTTGTCTTGTTGCTACATGCCCTTATAAAAAGTCCCTCCCCAGCTTTCCTGTAAGCTGCTTTCAGGTACTGGAAGGCTGCTAATAAGATCCCCCTAGAGCCTTCTCTTCTGCAGGCTGAAGAGCCTCAGCTTTCTCAGGAGGTGTTGCAGCCCTCTAGTCATCTTTGTGGCCCTCCTCTGGACCTGCTCCAACAGCTCCATGTCTTTCTTGTGTTGGTTGCTCCAGAACTGGTCACAGTTCCAGGTGAGGTCTCACAAGAGCAGAGTAGAGGGGCAGAATCACCTCCCTTGCCCTGCTGGTCACACTTCTTTTGATGCAACCCCTTCTGGGCTGCAAGAACACACTGCCGGCTCACGTTAAATCTTTCATCAACTGACACTACCAAACTCTTCTCTTCAGGGTTTCTCTCAAGCTGTTCTTCACTCAACTTGTATCAGTGCTTGAGATTGCCTCTACCCAGTGCATGACCTTGCACTTGGCCTTGCTGAACTTCACGAGGTTGGCATCGGCTCACTTCTCAAGCCTGTCCAGATCTTATTGGATAACATCCCCTCTCTCTATCAAGTCAACTTGTCATGATTTTATGATTTTTGGTTCTCAGTATTCCACACCATAACATCATGTAGTGCACTGGGAGTAAAAGAGTTAATGCTCCAGTTCTGTGGATCATGGATAGTTCCAGGTACCTGTCCCAGAAGGGAAGAACTACATACTAAATACCCCAGAAGACTTTGCATTGTGTTTCCATTTTTCACTCAGACCTAAAGAAAAAGGCCGTTCATACTTCCCTTACGCCCCCCTTTCAATTGTCTGGCTTGTTTCTGTTGCAGGTGCCATCTTGTCACAGCATTAGAATAAGGCCTTCAGCTTTAGAACACTCTTATTTCATTTGATTTCTTAGCTTCAATTCTAATTATATTGTATTATATTGTATTATAGTATGTTATTTCACATTCCAATATCTTTTTTAGTAAATTAGGTTGTTTCTTCTCAGATCATTACCGATGTTTTGTTTTTAGGCCCATCTCTCTACCCTTTTTCCCCTCATCTCTTTCCCAGGGCATGGGTACCTGGGTCCCCCAGCCCCGCTAGTCAAACAACCGGGCCAAACCAACCTGTAAACAGTTGACACAACTGCACCACTCAGCTTGGTGCCATCTGCGTACTTGTTGAGATTGCACTCGATCCCACTGTCCGCATCACCTACAGATGCTTGGATTAGATGATTTGGAGGTCATTTCCAACCTTGGTGATTCTATGACTCTATAATTCTTATGTCACCAGTATGACCTAATGAAGAAGCCAGAAGGTGGAGATCCACAATAAGAGGTAATAGAATTTTGCTGTAGTTTAACCCAGAATGTTAAGATAAGGTGCAACTAAGACAAACTGGGATTATAAACTTGCCTGAAATTGTACCACCAGAACTACAAAGGTGATTTCTGCTTTACTTCTGAAATGGCAAGACAAATTTACAATGATTTTTACACAGTCACCGCATGTGATATTGGCAAATCATATCTTTATATCTCTCACATCAGTCATGAATATGTCTAGACTTTACAAATTTCCACTTATTTGCAAACAAGGAAAACTTTGAAGTCTGTATTATCCATACCCAGCTGTTAGAAGTGACACAGATTTTTTCCTTAGCCCAAGCAGAGGATGAAGAAGAAAATTTTCCACAAAACACTGTTTGCTGAATACATTAAGTGTATATAAAGACAGTGAAAGTAAATGAGAGCTTCCTTCTCCGCTGAATGCTCTGCTGTCTTCAGCTGACAGGAAGGTGGGCCTTCCAGAAATTTCCTTGAATCTCTGCCTAGAAGCATCACTTTCATCTTACATGTATCATAAGCCAAGTGCTTTCTCTCAGACTGCATATATCTTCCAGGCACTTCCATATAGTTATGGAACTGACACTAATCAGACTTTTTGAATGAACAGTAGGTTAAAGCATATTTAAGCAATGCCTCAGATGTGGAAAAAAAAAAAAATGGGGGGAAAAGAGGACAAAAAAAAAAGAACAAAATAAGAGCAAGTTCAGTTCAGGTAAAGTTGGCAGGATATAACATCACCATGATGATTTTTATTGAAGTATCTATTGATGGTTGGTCAGTGGGTATATATTTTTAAAATTAGGCAATGCCAAAGGCACTGTTTTTTCATTCTTTGAAGTTGATGCAACCAGATATAGCAGACCACATGTAAAAAATAAAATATTTTTGCAGGAGAAACTGCTGCTAGCCAAGTTTCAGTCTTCACATCATGATTCAAGCTTTCTAGTGTAACCATCAACTTGTACAATTCTCACTGTTTATTTGAGTGTGTACCTTCTGAGTTTTCTTTAAAAATATATGAAGATATTACCCAGGACCTGATTCAATAAAATGTATGTCCAGACCTTCATGCCTTGGAAGCTCAAACAATGTTGCAAAAGCTGCAGAATTGGGACATATTTTCTATTGAATTGGGTACTGAAAATGCTCATAAGTTTTTTATATTGATTTTTGTAACAGCCAGTAGTGAAAGACACAGACAATATTAGCTTCATCTACTACAGGCCTGTGGATTTCACTTTCTGCACACAACAGAGCATGGAATGAAAACAGAAAGCAACCAATTTAAAAGCAGAGTGGAGGGTAATTTTAATACAGCATAAAATCAAATCTATATCTTATTGCAACAAGGCTATTATCAAGACAATACCTTACTAAGATTAATGAATTACTACACAAGAATTAAGTGTGGTTATAACTACACTTTGAAATTTTGATGTGCTTTCACCTAGTACTAACACTATATTCTGATGTGTGCAGATTAAAGATAAAATGCAGACCTGAATTACAAAAATGACTTAATAAATAAATAAATAACACATACCTACACAAAAATATATCACTAAAAAAACAAAGACTCAGATTCTTAAAGAGGAATCATTTTACCTAAACAGATTATTTATTTTTTTATTCAAGATGGCCAAGAAAGACTACAGTATCCATTTTTTTTTCCCTCCATAAGTATGGCAACTCTTTAGCAGAATCACAATCTAACTCCACCATTATTTTCAGTTTTCCGGGAGACAAAACGTGCATAACAGCTAGCAGATGACCTCAACTGATTCTCACTTGATAACTGTGCTCAGTGATTGCATTATGTTCCAGCTGTCCAAATAAGCTGCTGCAAAGCTACATTAAGCCCAAAGTCAACCAATGAGCTGTCAGTTCCCAGTCTACTCCATCTCTTTCCAGTTTTAAATCCTCATCTGTACCTAAAAACAGAAGAGCTGCCTCACACACAAACTCATCTGAATTTTTTATATTTTTGTCACTCAGCTTCAATAATAATACCTACGGAGTCTGGCTGCTGCCATACTAATCTGGAACACTAAGACAGCTGATATGCTCTGCTCTCTCTTAAAGACTCAATATAAAGGAGTGGGATAAACCCTGCAAAAAGTGAACAGACTCCTGGAAACTTTGGGAATCTGATTTGAGATGACAATTATGTTTTTCTGCTAGGTGCTGCTTAAAGGTACTGACCTAAATACTAATTACGAAGTTAGTCTAAGAATAATGTTACAACATTTTAGCCAATAACAAAACTTTAAAAAATCAAATTTCCTTGGACAGATTGAAATACAATTCATTTTTTTTAAAAATAGACCCCAGAAGGACAAAGATGCATTTCAGTTCTCATCCAGCACAAATAATTTGTTGCACATTCAAAAAATCTATGTTATTGAAGAGATAAACTAGAAAGGGTCTCTACTTTCAAGATTTACTTATAAGGGCATGGTACACTACCAAGTAGCTTAGCTCCACCATGTTGCTCTTTCACTCCCCCTCCTCAACAGAACACAGAGAAACGAGGGAGATCACTTATCAAATACCATCATGGACAAAACAGACTCAGCATAAGGGGGACTGTTGTAAATTATTATCTCAGCTAAAAGCAGAACATCCCCTGCTACCAGAACTTTGCCATGTATGCCCAACACAAGGATTAAACCCATCAAATGGGTATAAATTTATTTTTATAATGCATAATTTCATAGCATAAAATTATTTTACAATAATTTATATTATAATAATTTATAATATTATTTTATACTCTTTAAATTTATAAATTTATAGCCTTCAAATGGGTATAAATAATCTTCACTTACATAGCTTCTTACTATAATGAAAATATCAAGACAATTCTAATTCTGAAGTCCCAAAATCTCTTTATGAATTCACAGTGGTTTTACAACAACAGCCTTAAAACAGTTGGTATAAATGTTTATACAGAAAATAATAATAATAAAAAATATAACGTGGAAAATGAGATGTAGAGAAAACTTTCTTTGGCGTTATCCCATAGCTTAGAAATGAGCACTATATCAGCAAAAAACTGATCATGTGTGGCAGTCATATTCCTTTAAAACTGTTATATTGTTTTAATTGGGAGCAGGTGCATTTTCTAAAATTCTTAAGATCCTTAAAATCATAAAGAGTTAAATGTATTTTCAGTCAGAGAATACTTTGATTTCAGCACAATTAGAAGCAAGTACAATATTACGTATCTCCCTATGTGTTGGACGATCTCTGTATGTCTTTTAATAAATACAAAAGATTTCTTAAATTACTTCTAATCAGCATCATTTCTGCCTGATGTCAAGTACTATGTCCCACACATTTCATCTAGCTCCAAGAAAAAAAACAAAGAACAAAAACTTTTGTTTTGTACAAAGCATATGCATAGAGTACTAACATAAAGTGAATCTCTGTTCTATTATAACAAAGCTCAAATACAAAAAGATATTTTCATTTTTTTATTAAAACAGAGTCTTTAATGGTGTCTTGATATCAAATTCAACAATATAAATCCACGTTTTCAATTTTAAATATTTGCTAATTTAAAACTGTGTTTATGCATCTACATTGTTTATTCATTCAATTTGCTTGAAAATAGAAAGCAAATTCAGTCACAACATGCTTTATAAAACATACAACCTTGATAAAACAGTAATTCAAGAACTGTGTATAATTTTATAACAAGCAGGTTTTATATTACCAAATAAACAGAAATTCTACCATAGAATGGGACAGTTTAAGTCTAGATTAGAGCTAAGTCCTTTGATTAACATGTTATATGCCATTTGATTTTAACTTAAATACAGACTTTCTCATTGATGTTCATGTGGATTAAGTATTTATGGTCACTGCTTTTTACTGCTCTAACATCAACAATGTCCAGAACTGTTACCCTTTATTACATATAGTCAGCTGATGTACTATATAGCCAGTGGCCCATGACAAAAATGGACTGTACAATCAGAACAGTAAGAAAATCAAGTTGATTCAGCTAACAATTTCTGACATCTGATTTTGATAGAAATGGGACTTTACATTTAAATTGTCTGTATTCAAATACCCAAAGAGGAAAAGTTATTCACATTTTAAATATTGAGTACTAAAGCTTTTATTAAGACTCAGAATACTGAGAGGAAATCTTCAGTTTATAAAATTCAGCAATCTGTTACATTGTCCTTTTGGACTTCACATTTTATTTTTGACCAATTTAGACATATACGCTATCCTTCAAGGAGGATTGATGGCTGTGGGTAAGGAAGAGGTATCTATCCTCAGCCGGAACAAGTCCCAAGAGGCAACTACTACAACTTCTAACACTTTATTATTGGTTAATTTGGGGGCTTCTTTCACTCAGATGACATAGCTAGAAGGATGTCACTGCACAAATCAATAGCTACTGCCTTGGCATTGATGTGCTTGCTACCTTAAACAACAACAGCTGTGTCTACGATCATCTCTGAGCTGTTCAGGATACTAATTATTGTAAGCACACTACACCAGGAAAATGCAGGTCTTCTAATGCATACTTGAAGAGCTAACTGCACACCCTGCAGTAGCCTTTGCCATTCCTTTTTCTGCCTTTACAGTTTCCAGAAATGATTTCATTCCTGTTTGAATTAAATTTCATGTGTACAAGTTGATTGAATGTTAAAAAAAAGAAATAAATCAGTTTTGAATTTATTGAAAGATAAAGCTGCCTACAGTTCTTAGGTCTAAAGTGGGATTAGGGAGGAATATGTCTTACATACATTTTAATTCCTTTTTATTTGTTCTTTTTGTTGTTGTTGCTGGTGGTGGTGGTGGGCTTTTTTTACTCCTAATGGTATGATCCAACATTTTTTAAAGTGCCATATATGAATGAGTTAAACATGCTGTTTAATTTCTCTAAGAGTGTTGCTAGAGACAGTCAATGAGTTGAAATCTAAAAAGATAAGGTTCTCTGGACATTCTCATTTATTCAAAAATAAGTGGTATATAAAGACAAATGTGTAGGTGCATTGCCTGGAAGGATATCACACTCCTAAACTATGCTTCTGAACAACTTAACAGCATCATATGCCTACGGTATCACAGATGACCTGCTCTGCTATTAGTTCTTAGGACAAAGCATGGCATTTCATACCAGAGGCAAGACTAATTGAAAACATGGAGACTGGTTGGAAAGCAGGAGAAGATGTATGAGGGAGTATTAGTATTTTATTGAAAGATGGCAAGTAAGTACAGCATGAGTTTTGGTTGCTTCAGGGTATTTTCCTGGGTTTTCCATGGGGATTCACAGAAAAAGTTGACTTGAAGTCAACAAAACAGAACATTTTAGTTTTCAGCATGCTTCTTTGGCCAACTTTTACCCTTGGCCATTCCCTCTATTCTGTGCTCAAGCTCTACAGTTTCCGCTTCTATCCATACTCCCCAGGAGCAACCACTTTCACAACTGCCGCAACTTCAGGGAAATTCTGGTGCACCCATAAATGCTGCTGTCACCATCCTTAAAATATTAACATACTTTATCTCATTTTTCTATCCTGATTACCACACATAGTAAATATTTCAAGAAATTATGCAAATGAATAATTAAGAACATATTCATACAGGGAGAACATGGACCAGTTCTGTAGGAACAAGCCCTGAACATCGTGTTAGAAACATACATGCCTACTGAGATATCTGAAATTCCTTAAAAATAAATAAATAAATAAAATAATTGAAGAGTGTTAAACATGTTGCAGATGAAACAGAATAACTTCTTAAAAAGTATTTCATATTCAAAGAACATTTAGAGTGACCCTCAATCAAAGGTCTAAATGATCCACAGTTTCGAAAGGTTGAAAAAGAAAGTCCTAACATGACAAAAAAACCCACAATGCATAGCTTTCCACAACTACATATTATTACTACGAGAAAATAAGAACAAGGGAAAAATAAAGGAAAAAGGATGGAAGGACCTATGCATTACAGCAACATTACTAACGTAGCTGCACCTGAACTGGTATAGAGAACATGAGCTGGAGGATGAAGTCCTGCCCCCAGTGAAGATAAAGATTTGTCACTGGCTCCACTGCAGCTAGATTTATCCAAAGTAATGAAATCCCAAAAGAAGCAGAGAAATCAGGAAAATATGTCTGCAATATGAATTACAGCCAAACAAACTACAGTCTTTTGAGGAAAGACTGAAAAAGCCTTTCCAAAAAAAAAAAAAAAAAAAAAAAAAACAAAACCCACAACAGAAACTCTGGAGTAAAAGAAAATTGTAGCAGTAAGTCCTTGCTTCCTCCTTGCCCCATTTAGCAGCTAAATAAAGGCAGTCTTTCAGGGCTAGACTCGCCGAATGCCTCAGCAGCCCTCTAACCCTACTTCCTTTGAAAACAATCCATGTTTTTCTCAAGCCAAGAGCTTCTTGAAGAGTTCCAAAATGAGTACTACATCCATTAAACATGTTTTGTTTTTCTTAAATCAGAAAATAAAAGGGATCCATATTAACTAAATGAAATGTGTCTGAAAACAAATAACATTAAACTAAACCGGAAGTAATGGCATATCTAACAGCCTTTACAAGAAATAAATCATTTGGCAGAACTTTTGAATTGGAACTTTTAATAATTCCTCCGTTTCAAAACCAAAGCTATGATTCTGAGAAGTCTTCATGCTGACAGAGTTTTAAGTGAGGAAAAGGAAATATTACAGTTTATTATTATTTATTTATTATTAGCACAGTACATACTATCCAGCAGTTCAGTTGCAAATTGACACTGATATGGGGAAAAATGAGTGTTCAGAAATGAGGGTTCCTGCATTAATATCCCTGTACAATCAAAGACCTTTATATGCAAACATTCACATTCACAAATTTTTGTAGTTGTGGGGGACTCAGACACATTTAGTAGCTCTTGAGTGACTGCAATATTCAGAAGGTAGAGGCTGCTCTTGCCTTGTAGGTAGCTCGCTTTTATTTTCATTTCCTGTTCAGGAGTGAGATTACTGTTTGGGGAGAGTTAAATCTATTTCAGGCATAAGAATCATTTATCCCTGGAGGTGCTGAGCTTCGATTAATAGCTCTTGGATTCTTCTTATTCATCTTAACTCCAATTTGTGCTGCTTGGCACTAAGGGTCCAGTTTGTTCCTTTCCTTATTTTCAATTCTCCCTTCCCCCATCCAGCGCAGTGTATCAGAGAGCTTTCATGCTGCCACTTTAAGAACATATTTTCATGTAAAGTTAATATTTTAAACTTGATTGCTTGGTATTTATCTGAAGTGGAGAGTCCTACTGATAATATATAACTTGGATTCCTTTTCAATGTTAATAAAAATCTGCAACAATGTTAAATCAGAAATAGATCTGCTCAACATGTTATTTAAAGCTAGCTATAAATCAGATATGACATCTGTTTCAGTATTTGGTGTCTCTTGATTTTAATTTTTGTGCAATAAAATCTTGGCCCATGTTACAGATTAACCACCTGTAAAATTATAGTTTTGTATGCTGAAGCCTTTTTGCAGCTGTAATACAAATACAAATTTAATCCAGAACTCTTAAGCCTCATTTATTTTGCACAGTTCAAAAGCACTCAAATTAATTTGCAGAAAATCTCATAAATACATAAGGCAAAAATCTACTCTGAGTGTGCATCTCACACGAGGGAGATTTTGGATCATCATTCATTTGACTTAAGCCTAAACAAGAAGTCTTTAACATTGCCACACCACTGAACATTGCTTCTGTTGGTTCAAATATTCTGCCAAATGCCACCTCTGCTTTTTCCTCACCAGCAGAAAATGAAGTTATCTACCCCAGATGTTGTGGAGAAGGACCAAAGGCCTGGCCATGACACAATTTTTAATTAGTTTGTAGCATTTGTTAACTCAAAGTTCAATTTAATTTCTGTTAGTCTCATGGTTTTATGTTGCTGGATATCATAAAGCATGAAAAAATCCAGTCACGTCCAGCCTAGTCAAATTAACATCAACTTGACAAGATCATATCTATGTATATATAATATATATATGTGTGTGTTTATTCACATGCACATATTTATCATAGGCCCATTTAACAAATGAACAATATATATAGTAAGATTAGCTTGTAGGAACAGAAATATCTAGTAAATATATATAGTCCCAGGAAATTTTTCTAACTCCCTGGTATCTTTACATTTGATTCACCCTAATACAGTCTGATTCAAAAGTATCTATCACTCCAAGGCATCATAAATACTTCACAAAATCTATACCACTCATCTCCACAGCCAGAATATTACCAGTTCAGAGTTCAACAGGAACAAACTTATCCACTAGCTTTAGGAAATATTCCTCAGACAAGAACAGGAAGCAGAACTGCCTTCAACTAAGGAACCTCTGGTTTAGTGTAATAGTGGGATCCTCTGCTGGCACACAACCAGCAAAATCACTTCTTTATTATGTAAAATGATTAATTTTTTTTAACAATGCAATTGTTGTTATAAAAAATGAAGACTGGGAGAGGTTTCCCATCATGATCATAAATACACTAAAAAAAAGTAATTGTTATAAACTTTGAGATTAACATTTATCTAGAGGCATGAAAACCTGCTTATAAAAAAAAAACTGAAAACAACGGTTACTTTCATAAAAAGAAATAAAACTGGTTATGGTTAGAGAATTCAAAATGCATTGGATTAGTCATTTTAGAGAAACGTAGCATGCCAGATGAAAAATTAACATGATTAAAACACTAAAGAGAAAATATTGACAGATGAAGAAAAAAAAAAAAAAAAAAAAAAAAAGAAGGACAAGTAAATGTGAAGAAGTAAATGAATGCATACCCAAAGGTTGCTTGTGCAATTTTGTCATACATATACAAGGAGTAAAAAGTCAATGAGGATGAGCTGAAAAGTTCAAAATGTAATCAAAAGTAGGGAAAAAGGAAATATGAGGCATAAAACATCAGCTACACAGGAGTACTGAGAAGATTAGAGAATGAAGTTAAGAGAGAGTGCAAAAAATGATAAGAAAATTAAGGGTGGAAAATGAAAAGTCGATTGCATGAGGATTTGAGATAAATCAGAATTTTTTAAAGTGCGTGGAGAAGAAGAGGTCAGCAAGGAGGAATAGAGTAGGACCTCTCAGAAATGGGAAGTGTAATTTATTCACAGAAGAGGTAGTTACTGCTATCAGTTTAAACAAACCTTCATATCGATTTTCAGAAAGGAGGATATGGAATGAATATTAGAAAACAGTCATACGTTTTACATTTTGTGGGTTATAAAGAGAAAATAATTAATTAAATTTTATCATTCAATGGGAATTATGAAGCAATTGTATAGTGTGCTCAATTGAACTGTCCAGATCTTGTTTGAAGTACAAGTTTTTGGTCCATGGGTTTGTACAGCAAAAAGCACAATAATAGCAGTTTATAAATAAGTCATCCAGTTTGATCAAAATCTGGGACTAAATGAGATGCTGAGAAGCATCCAAGTAGATAGGGAAAAACTTCTGCTGCTTTAAGAAAAACTTTTTATAAGTAACATTTTAACATCTGAAAATAGGACTGATAAAAAAATTCCAAAACTTAGATCATCTAACATATAATTGTAAATGAACTTGTTAGATTTAAGTAGTGTATGTGTGGGAATTAAATGTAACCAGTTATGCATCCATAGAGATGAGATTAATAATGCCATTATATATTATATATGTGATAAAAAAAACCCTTATTGATCATTACTTCGTGGCACCAAGCCCAAAAACCACTAGCAATCACAATGACAAAAATCTATATAATTAAATAAATAAACTATAAAAAGAAGTACTTTCATCATAATTAATTTCCATTAATATAAAAAACTTTACAAAAATCTGTGGAATGCCTTTATTTGTTACTCGTTTTTATAGTATATTAGAAATTTGGTCTGAATGAAAAAAACCCTCTTGTCTTTCAGGAGATAGTGTGGATAAGTACAGTGAAAGGAATTGTCTACTCACCAATAGTGATTAAGAGAAAACGCCAAAAAGCTGCTTTATTCAGCTGAGGAATTCAGCTTTCGTTTTCCATATGTTTTCTGAAATGGCATGGAAAAATGATTTTGCATGACCAGGGAACAAGGAATAACAATAATGTTGTTTGGCTACCTTTGCCAAACCAATAAATCCCTTTAGAAGGGATTTAACACCAGAATGTAGTCAGAAGTAATTGATAAGATGCTAAAATACAAACACCAAGGTAAACTTGTGAATGCTTATGATGTTCTGTATTGTATTTACATTGTTTGTTTGCTTTTCCTCAAAGCATGCACTGAATTGAACAAGACCTAGAAGTAATCTACTTTTCCTTTCTGATACCTAAAGTTCAGGAAGAATGGGTTAAACAAAAGCAAATTTCAGCTTTCATTTCAAAAGTTTTATCACTGTGGCCTTAATGCATTCATCCTTAAAACATAATCTGAATCAAATACCTCATAGGGACTAATAATGCTTTTTCACTTCTGTAATTCTAACTTCATTTGAAACCAGAAACACCCATCTTTGTTTTCATTTCTAATTACTTCAGCTCCTACTGCATATACATTTCCTAACTGCTCCTAGGTTCTTAAATTCCAGTTCCTCTGGTCCAGCAGAAAACATTCACCAACATGTTTAAAAAAAAAAAAAAAAAAAAAAAACTGATAAACTAAATGATTCTAAATTTACGGGATTAAAAGTGAATTGCAAAAATGGTACCGTTTATAAACACAATCTTAATTTTGTTCCAGTGAAATAACTAAAGCAGACTTAAATATACTGAGAAATTACAGTATCCATAAGCCTTTTCTACATCAGTGGTTTTGAACTTTTCTAATTCCTTCTCTTTCAACTCTCTATTCCCCTTCACCGGTCCTTTACACCTTAAGGGCCATTCTGACCTCTCCTTACCTAGGTCTTATCTGTTTGTCCTTAATATTTGCAATGGTCATGTATCTCACCAAAGATAAATGAAGCAATGATTTAGACCAGATCTTGTGGAGCTGTTTTTTTTTTTTTTTTTTTTCCAGTTGGTCTAACCATAAATAATTCCCTTTTGCAAAATGACTTCATATTTCAGAACAAAAAATAATTAGTTGTTTTACCAGTTTCAAAGCTGAATAATTTAAAAAAAAAAAAACTTAAGCAATGAATTAAAACATGAAAATACCATGAAATCAACAAGCTGCCTGAATGTGTAGAGCTGAGGTTTTTATACATTGAGAGAGTATTGTAGGAGAAGCCCCTTCAAAAAAGATTGGGTTAATACATATTTAGCGTTGAGGTGGACTTGTGCATACAGGTTTATCACCTGGACAAATTTAAAAAAAAGCAACTGAAAAAAAAAAAAAAAAACAGGAAACCTTACTATCAATGTCTAATGTTTCTGATCTTTGCTTCACTCTCTTCCATTTTTTCCAGTTCCATCAAGAGTTTGTTACTTAGCCACATACCACTACCAAGCTCTGCTTTCCAATATACAGACTCATCCTTTTGTTTCCTCACATGCTTCTTTAACGCTCTTTCTTCCAATGATGTGAAAACACCTTTCGATGCTCAGAGAAACTGACTAAAGATAATAAGGCTTACCCTAACTGAAAACCAGTTCTAAGGCTATTTTAAAAAATATTTTAATAAATCTAACTCAAACATAGTAAGAAGTGATTTCTTAATATTACACTTCACACATTATCTTCAGTGACGTAATTCATTTGTTACTGCTCTTTGAGGTGACCCAGGGTGTTCTTCCTGACTTCCAGCTGCTCTGAAATGCACAAGTCTCCCATATCAAAAAGTAAATATTTGTTAGCTCCACGTAGGTGGCTTGGATACTCTACAGGAATTTGATGGCACAAGGTTCTCCAGTTTACAACTTAATCTTGTGGCAGTTCTATGTTCATCACTCTGTAAGTTAGAGAACACTCCCACTTTCTAAGCTCTACTCACTGTTCTCATCCCTCTAGCTCTATTGACCGAAATGTAAATTGAGACAACTGGCAGGAGAAGTCTTAGCTTCCAATTGAATCCGAGCTGCACTCTCTCTAGATTTATCATTTGGAAAAGGAACATGATGTTTTGATTTGATACAAATGAAAAAGCTTCCTGAAGAGGGAGTGCATTTAGTTGCTCACTAGAAATAAATATGATTCAAAAAATAATGGTCACTATTTCTGGCTTTAATCCACAAATAAAAATGGCCAGTATGCCAGAGTTTAATGAACACACTTTTCAGTAGACTCAAAAATTGGAAACATTCCCTCTTCTTGTACATGCTAGTTCATACCTACAAAGTTATGCTATTCTTTTACCATTATTAATAAATGGAAAGCTTGTTCATTATGTGTAAAGTAGACATTTATTTCAGTGTTTTGAATAGTGGAAAGAGGATGTCTTGCATGATGTAAATAGTAAGGTCTCCTTCACATGTGAAACTATATAACAAGACGATGACAAGTGAACATCAACAGTATATCTGGGATAACAGAATGGTGCAAGTGCTTATTGTAACATCACTGAGTTACCTAAGACATTGTCAATTGATTCACAAACATTTTCTGAGATGTCTAAGACACACTCAGGCATCTCTATTTGGTGTAACAAGTGTACGATTAAGAAGTATACAGATGTTATACAGCATACAGAGACGTTAGGCTGGTGAGATTACCGTGTTGGAAAAGATAATCAAATATAAATGAAAGGTGCTCACCAGTATTGCAGATTCACAAAAACTCCACGAGAAGCAATCTCCAGGAAGAGATCCTTCCTCAGAGGCAGACAGCCCTTAAAAATGGGGTCTAGGAGAGGTGGAGCCTGGCTCCACCCCTTCCGGTTACACAGGAGATTTGACTTCACTTGTGCTCCCATGGCTGACTCAGTGCTTGCCTCAGGTGATCAATCAGAGGTTCAGGCCATGATTCAATAGTTCCCATATCAAGAGACAAAATTATTTTACACAGAGAGGTAGTTTCTTACTTTTTGTATTAAATGTTCCTAGCATATACTTGTCCTTTTTTTTGCTCAATTGCTTTGGTTCTCAAGCTTTTTGTCTATTATCTAATCATCTGTTATATGTAGATAGAGGTACTGCTTTGCTTGAACAATGTTTCATTTCCATCCACAGCAAAATTGCTTTAACATTATTTATGAAATATGTTCATTTATCTTCTAAATAAGATTTATGTGGAAATAATGAAAAAAATATTATTTTCTCTGTTTGTATCTGCTAAAAGTGTAAAGCTGCAGGAACAGAGGAAAGAGACTGACTGCCAATAACAGATGATTTTGGTAGGTCAGAAACTACAGACAAAAAGAACTATCAAATGGTGAGTTAAACTTTCCAAAGGAGATTTAAAAAGTTAATTAAAAGTTAGTAGGCATATTAATAAAAAGAGAATGAGGGAAAAAATATAAGACTGTTCTTGAAGGAGAAAGGACATGAATGATTATCTGGGTAGAGTCCTAAACTAGATGAATACCTTGTTCTGTTTCCAGTCTGGATGATGATGTAGAACAGGTGGACATAAGGAATAAGAAAATATGCAGTTAAATGAATATCTCCTTCCATCTGAGTGCAGGAAAATCTTGATATACACATGTTTAGGGAACTGGATAATCCCCTTCTGAGAGCACAGGAGTTTGCACGTGAAATTGCAACTTCAGAAGCAAGCATGCTTAATAAATCTATCACATTCAGTACCTGTGACCAGAAATAGGAAATGGAATGTTTATGGTGAGGAGGAAGCAAAGGCATCTCAGAGCTATAAAACCTGGAATCCCACCTGAACTGTACATACAACTCAGGAACACATGTGGAAGAAAAGATTAATTAGAATCATATAGGTAGAAGGTAAATGAGGTGAAATGTGACAGTGGTGCACCTAATGTAAATCACATCAAATTAACCAAATTATTTTCACTGATGAGCTAACCTCTGAAAAATGTGGTACATGTAATCTATCAATACTTCAGCAAAGCAACTGATGTGGTACAACACAAGAAACTACATGTGAAAACAGAGAAAGCGTGTTTTATTAAGACTCATCAGCAAGGCTAAATCAGTTGTAGCACACTATTAAGTGGGTGTTTCCAGGATTCTGTGCTGGGAAAGATCTTTTGTAATATTTTTGCTAAAAACTTTAAGCAAAATTGAGAGTATACTAACAACAAAAGACAGAAAGGCCTTGACATCAGCGTACAGGAGATCACGGAAGAAAAAGATGGACATGAAGGCTCCAATAGAGTCTGAATGGAATTTGGTTCCAAAGAATCCAAGCTAACTATTCAGCTGACAGAAATCAACTGAAGATAAGAGGAAACATCGCATTTATTTCTGATGATAGCAGATCAGAATTGATATGCACATAAACACTCTATGAAACAATACTCTGTAGTGACAGTTTAGTTTATTCTGAATAATCAAAGCCTGGTACCATTGGTGCAAAATCTTCTTAGAGTCTCCTGTCCTACAATGAGTATTCTGTCTGTCCTCAATGGGATATTTCCACAGAAAAGGAAAACGTGAGCCTAGGATTACTGGGTATATTAATAGAGTAATATCCACGTTGAAGGCATTGATGATACTTATCTAGATTATTACATGACGATTTTAAAGAAAAGCTATTCATAACAGGAATGAGAAGAGAAAATAGTTAAAATAATCATCCAAGAAGATTAAAACACCTCGACTTTTTAGTCAAGAAAAACTACTGTGTGGCAGTTATATACAAAACTATAAGTACATCAAGGAAGGAAGTACCTATAAGTACATCAAGAAAGGAAGTAGCAGAGACAGAGAAGGAAATATTGGCTCAACAGCAAATGTAATGTATTAATACAAACCATTTAATACTTACTTCACGTAGTAGAAAGATAATAGGTTGGATGACATAAGCACTTTATAAAACTATTTTGTAGCTTTTTATTCCTAATAACTGCAAAGATATCCCAAATAAAATATGTTATGATATCAGTGACATATATAGCAAATATTTAAACAAAAATCAGCCTTCTGGATAAGGATTCCTGTTAGAATTGTTTAAATGTACAATTGATTGCAATAAAATACTACTGAAATTATCTCCTTGCAGTTGCTAGAATGTTGCATATGGTTTCTGATTTGTGGAGGGAGGGAAAAAAAAACAACAAAAAAGAATCATAAGGCAGGCTTTGTTTATCAGACTAATGATCAAATATTGGGTTACTGCATACATTTCCATTACAAAAGAAATTACAGCTTCTTAAATTAAATTTATTGAAATAAATGAAAGTAAAATATTTTTTAAATAATAAATGAAGCCTCTATTGTTTATCCGTCATTACTTTTCTTCAGTTATATGACCAAGGCATTAACTTAATGACTGTTTCTTCTTTAATCTTCAACTGCACTCTGCTTTCAAATTTATAGTAAACTGGAAACCACTTGTCCATCGACAAGACAGAAGAGGAGGCTATGTAATCTGTGACAGAACATTATTTGTATTTTATCTGATGCCACAGTTATGCACATACCTATGTAAGAAAATAAAGAGACAGAAAGGTGAAACTGGAAGAAATGTGCTGATCTACTGGGAAGCTGAGAGGGCTGAATGATATAGCAAACTTGACAATTAGCTTAGATGTTGATTAACTAAAAGTATTGCTACATGTACAACACAACAGGAATATGTCATACTGTATTTTAGCTGGAATATTTGACAGCAAGGTGTCTGATATTGAGACTCAGAGCCTTCCTTGCTGGTGCTACTGATTAGGGATATTTTTGCAGGAAAATCTCTGGTTGCCACAGAATTTAACATGTTGGTGAATATGCAAGATATTAAGTGCACATAAAAGTCTCCTATTCTACTCTAGTTTCACAGATGTGGCTGAGGGTGCTTTCAAGAATCAAAGAAACCCCAAATGGCAAAGAAGTGGCCTCCCTGGGGGAAGCTAGTTAAGAGGAGCCTAACTTCTGGTTCTTCACAAGATGCCAGGCAGATCCCATGTTTCATTGAAAATTCTACCTCTAAAATAAGGTTGAGTAATTTTTAGTGTCTAATATTTTTACCATAATATTTTTACCAGATCAGTCATCACCTGAAAATCTACATCTATAAACTTTGCATTCACTGATCATCAAAGACATCCGGAGGATTTTTCCATTATAACTGGGACTGAATTTTGACCTTGGTTACAGCTAGAGCAGAGAAGTTCCAATGGAGCTACAAAGGTACATATTTGTTTTATCACCACTATTTTTAATATTTAAATGTTTAAACTTATTGCAAATTACTTGGCTTTATTTTAAGAAAAAGTATTTTGGAAAAAAATATATTAATAGTATCAGTTTCTACCTAGATAGTTCTATCTGGTTCGACAAACAAAAAAAGCCAGCACAAACAACAAAAACCAAATAGATATTTCCCTCAATGTTTGTGTATTCACAATAGATTATTAGAGGGACATAAGATTAATGCCATTAATTTAAATTAATATTGAAATGGACTAAGTTCACACTGTTGCATGAACTAAAATGAATCATAGAATGGCCTGGGTTGAAGAGAACCACAATGATTATCATGTTTCAACCCCCCTGCTATGTAAAATAAATTAAAATAGATAAAAATGTCTGCAAACTAAAATAATGTCACCTAGTATTATGCATTCTGTATCAACCTGTATTAGAAAATATACTAGTAAGCTTATCAGATACACTTTAAGAAAAAAAAACACACACACACACACAAAAAAACAAAAACAAACAAACAAAAAGCCAAAAAGATTTAGAGATTTGATCCTTTCGGAGGACAGAACACCAATGAAAGAGAGTGGAAGCATATATCTATCTGAAAAAAAATGTTTATGGTCCAAGTGTAATGTCCCATAATCTTACTGCATCTGACAAACTTAATTTAAAATGGTCCCTGTTGTGTTAGGATTAAAGAATGTGCCAAAGACAGCACTTATAAAAACTAAGTAACACTGCTGTGGTACTTCAAGAACAGTTGTTAAGGCATTCAGAGTATCTGAACCAATACTTTGATTTACTGCCAGACGCAGCAGAGAAACAGTTTCAGGTACAAACACGTCAAATACCACATGCCACTTACAAATTGTTCCCTTTGAAAATCTAAATTAGAGGAGAAAAGGCTCTCTTAAAATACCGAGGATGTGTTTTGCTAACATTCTATAAAAGAAACTAAAGATTTACCACACACACACACACACACAAAAAAATAAAAGCTTCTGGGAGTATGATTCAGTGCAGTCAGTAAAAAAATAGGAAACAGTCAAAGTGCAGAAACAGAAATATGCACAGAAGCGTAGAGCAATCAGTGCTACCATCATATTAACACTGATAAGCAAGTTGAATGTAAGATAGACATTTGAAGGAATTCTTTGGTAAATATATATTCACTATCACATTTACCTGAAATTACTTCAATGAAATTTCCAAAACAGAAAGCATAGGAAGAGAACTGTAATGACCAGCCAAGCCCTTTTGTTTGACAAGAGAATTATAGCAGTGGTGGAGTCTGTAACCCTCTATTATTTTGTGACAACATTCTAGAAAAACAAGTTCTAATGTTAGGAATACGGCTTTTCAAAACTTAATATTCAGCTTTGCTTTTACTGTAGAAAAATTCCTATTGACTATGAGTGTGATGAGAACAGCAAATGCTTTACTTGACTAAAAGCTTGGAGGATTGAGTTCTTCATCAAAAACATCTAATTATTGCAACGAAAGCAAACAGAGAGGTCAACTCTGTTTACTCTTATGTAAAAGGAGAAAAAAATCACAAATTACATGTAAGAAAATGTTCTTTCTAGCTGTTGCATTATAAACAGTACTAGTGAAAAGCATTCATGCTAAAAAGGACACAGTTTAATGGCATTAACACTTCCATAAAACTAAACAAAGATTTCATAACGGCTGAAATATTATATGCTGTATTTCAAGTAGAGTGAATCATTCCCTGCACATTTGAAGTTATGATAGACTCAACTTGATGAAGTATGTAATTTGAAATTCTTAAGTTTGTAATTTGAATGATTACTTTGTCTCACTGTAAGCTGCTTAGGCTTTTTCATTTATAAAGCTGAAACATTTGGTTATACAAACACGGCATCAACATAACTTGTCATACAATCCTTTGTTTTTTAATCATCTTCTACTGATAATCTAACTGATGATTAGTCTTGTCTCAGTGATTTCTTTGCTCTTCTAATACACATCTGTATTAATCCCTACTACATATTTTGATTTATTCTTAATTTTTTTTTAAGAACGAGACCATATTAAAATCCTTTTTAAAAGCTAAAATGATTAGAAAATGACATTTTTGAAACATTTGAAATTGTGAGAAAGATTTTGTGAGTGCCAGATGTACATTTTAAAACCACCTGTGGCCTAATGCCATTGTTAAAGAGGACTGAAATTAAATATAATCTTTGATGGCTGCAAGAAATTAATTTATATGTTGTAAATATTATTTTCTTACTGTAATGAACCCTGTGTACAATACATACAGTACAAGATTGTTTCAGCTCTGCAGAAATTTGGCATTTCTTCCTTACTATATTATTGTCACACACGCCAGAGCTTTCTCTATTGTTTGCCTTGCTGCTTTTCAGTGCCACAGCTTAAATGGCAGCAACAAATATCAGGAATCCTAACAAAGCAAAAGGCTTCTCATTCTCAAATATATATATATATCATATATATACAAATTGACTATTCAAGCTCCTCACTGGTGAAAAGAGTTGTAAATTGCACATCAGATCAGTGTACAGCAGAAGTTAACAAAGAATATTACGTCTCCTTAAAAATGAATTACACAGTCAATATTTTATGCAAGGTCATTGCACACATGCTGCATATAAGGCTTGCAACAGAAAAGTTAGTCTTGTTCAGTTCCGCTAGGGCAGCTTTGATATCATGTCACTTATATGGAAAAACACTGCCTAGACAGAAGGCTGCACAGCACTTGATCCCAAGCACTAGGAGGCTCTCAGTCTCTCTATGGAGTTACCTAGGGGCAAAGTATCTGGACAAGAATGGCTTTAGACACTCAAGATTCCCTCAGTAGATTCAAGTTAGTAACAGTAACAGTGACAGTATCTGTAACACAAAGGACATTAAGGAAAACAGATGGATGTTCAGAAAACAGACACATAGCAAGAGTAAATGCAATACCTACAGTTCAGCTGTAGGCCCCCTAAAAAATTAGTCTTCAGATTCTGGATTCAGCCAAGAGATGAACCGTAATGTTGATTCTAAGTATTTAGAGATAACTTGATTAAATCACATGCATAGGCATCATCAAGGAACAAAACTGACGAAAATAAAAACAAAACAAAAAAAAAAAAAAAAAAACAACTAGCCTAAACTTGGTGCCTAAACTTCCAAAAGCAGAGGCAAAATGCTGTGCACTCTCAAAAAGAGCATGGTATCATAAAGCTTGAACTGTGAGAAGAAGAAGGAAGAAAATGGGTGATTTTATGCTGGAATTCCAAATGGATGATGTAAAGGCAGCTATAGCTTTAAGTGTGCTTTCAAAGAACAGTACTGAAGTCATGTTGCCTTTGACAGAAAAATTAATACATTCAAGGAGAGAAAAAATAAGATTATGAGCAAAGCTGGTGTGCCAGCTAGCATCCGTAATGGTCGTTAGACACTAGAAAGAGAAGGTCAAAGGATTTATTTCAAAGAAGAGGATTCCAGAACAGACAGTGAGAATCAACAACATGAGATACAGCTATACTGTTAACTATGCGAGCAGGAAATGGAGAACCAGTAACTAAAATGAGAGATCAAAAAGGAGTATTTCTTTTCTGAATGGCTGTCTAGAAGGGCTAAGACTTAGGTGGGAAAGAATACTGACAGAAGTCAACAGAAAAACATACTAGGAGGACAAATAATGGATCCAGGATTGTTTTTTCAAGTTACTTTTCCTAAAAAAAATTATCAGACTTGATTGTATTTTCATTTTCAGTTTTACAATTCTTCACTTTTTTTGTCCCAGAAGTAATTGTCTTGAAACTTATGCACACAAGCACAGACACATACAGAAATGGAAGTGCTTGGTAGTGGCTACACTGCTACTCTGTCTTCTCAGGTGGGCTAAACAGCCATCCATTTCTAGTTTTACCTGCAAACTAAGCAGTTGATTGGTGTGAAATTTCAGAAAGAGAGCAACTTTTGTGTCTTCAACTTCCTGTAACTATAATCTTTCTAGAATTCTTCATTTATTTATTTAAAATAATTGCATAATGCCCACAGATCTGTTTGGTGCCTCTGCATGAAGGTGACTGTATCCACACTGATAGCAGACTAGCTTCACTAAGTAATGATGCGGGGAGGAGAAGGTGAAAGAACCACTAAAATCTGGGTTACTTGTGTGAGAAACCATGCATACAGACTTTTGGAGTGCAGAAGAGCCAAGCATATCCACATTATTTCAGTCAAAGATCAAGAAGACTTTGTAGAAGGCTCTTATCAGGAGAATAGCTCAGGTTGGAAGGGACCTCAAAGACCATCTAGTTCCAATCCCTTGCTGACCGCTAGATCACACACTAGATCATGTTGCCCAGGGCCCCATCCAGCCTGGCCTTAAACACCTTCAGGAACAGGGCAGCCATAGCTTCTCTGGGAAGCCTGTGCCAGCACCTCACCAGCAGCTCAGTGAAAAATTTCTCCCTTCCATCTAATCTAAGTCTCCCCTCTGACAGTGCAAGAGAGAGAGAGAGAGAGAGAACTCTGTAAAGTTGACAACATGTCTTAAGACTTCCCAAAAAAGGAAGTTTCTACATTTTACCCTTTTGCATTTACTTCAAACAAGCCTGTTCTCCAGATACCTCTCTGTACTCCTGTAGCCTCAAGCATCCTTGCTGTCCAATAGCCACGATTTTGGCTTCAGCTCCTTATGCAGTTGTGGTAGAACGCTAAAATGGCTGTTTCACAAATCCTGCTATTTCTTTGCAAACAGCTTCTATGTTGTGTCTGCTGAAGCATGCTCGTCTATAAAGCCTTTGGAATTTGTGAGTTAGTTTGGAAATCCTGTGACTCAACATAGTGTCCTGATAAAATTTATTAGTAGAAACTTTTGGAAACGACCACAAAAAAACAGTACATGTAGAATGTCCATCTATTTTTTCCTACCTTCTTAGCATTCACGTTACAGCCAGTTACTGTAAAAGTCTCAGCTTAAAATAGGCTAGAAGTACAGAAACTGCTTTCATAAAATATGGAAACTAGTACACAAATACTCCCATAAGGAGAAATCAGAAAGAGAGTCAGAGGAAAAGAATCCAAGAAGCTAACACAAATGCACAGAAAATACATTTGAGGAATGTTATGGCCTCAAAATTTTTTACTACTGATCAAATAATCATTTAGGATCTGGTTCTCATTCTTACTAATACATTGGCAATGCGGACAGCTCTTAAAGAAGGAATGAATAACAGTTGTACATCTCTTATATACTAAGGAATTCCAAAATGCTCTTAGTGTAAATTGGGATCTGTCCTGAGATATATGACCATGGATCCTTTGATGTTATGGTTTTCGACAGACTAACATACTCCGTTCTATAGATATATGGCCAGGAGTAACTTTATAAGATTGCCAATTAGAGAGTTCTTCCTTTATGGAGTCTTCCTAGGGCAACGACCCTAATCTAACAAAACATGTAAGTAGAGACTTAATTGTAATGTCAACAGAGCTACTCATGTGCTTAAAGTTAACCATATGCTTAAGAGTTCTGCTGACCAAGCACTGTATCAGCTTGCTGATACTACTACTCTTTGAAAGCAGTGGTCAGAAACTCTGGTTAAACCTACCCTTGTACTGAGATTTTCTGGCTCCTGATCACTCAAGTGAAAGTACAGAAGAGCCTGTATGGCTAACAAAATGCAGGTGATCTCCTGCTGTATAATCATGCTTAATCACTCCATCCCATTACGATCTTCCTCGGCCCCAGTTCTCCAATTTAATTCACTGATGCTTTGCACGTAACACCCAGGGTCTTCTGAGAGAGCTAGAAAATTCATCTGAGTGAAGTCTAGGTCTAAACTAACGTTTTAATTCCTACTATTCCGCAGAAAGTATAATAAAAGATATATAAAAATCTTTACAAGATTTTGATATCTGTTTTTCCTGCTGGATTTCTTTGCTTTGTATTCTAAAAGACTACTTCTAAATCATAAATCTGTCTTCTGTATTTAGGTGTTTTAATAGGAATTATAAGTTATTAGCAGTTTGTAGTAGAACAATCAATAGAAATACAAATGACTGTAATCAGAAAAAGAGCAATACTACAAGACTACAAAGAAACATCCTAATTCAAATTTTTACAGTAACTCAAAAAAAGACAAAAATGAAATAGAAACACACTATAATAGACACTGGTCCTTTCAACTACCATAACTCCATTTCAAATTTTGAATAATACAACTTGCTTAAAAGAAAAAACTTAAAAAAAAAATCTAGAAACTATTAAGTGCTCAAAAGCACTGTTGCTTTTGAGGTAACATTTTAAAGTCTGAATTCTGCTAATTAATGGCTAAAATGCAACAGAGTACTATTCTAAGAAGTCCTTGCTAGTCCTGATTCTGTGAGGAGAAAAAAGATCTCAACACAGAATAAAGTATAATACTGAAGTGTGGAGACATTAATATACTCTTTTATTACTGTTACTAAATGCATTTGTTCAACATGTTTTATTTGGCTTCTACTTAAATTATATTGATTGTAATAAGAGTGATATTGTGCAATTCTTTCCGCTGTATCATCAGTAAATAATGTAAGAGCTGCCATGAAGTGGCATAATCTTACATTGCCTGTTTTTTTATTTTCTACATTAAAAATAAGAACAGAAATCACTTCCTTTCAACATGCATATTTTATGCATTCAAAGCAGTTATAATGGGGATTTTTTTAAAAAAATATTATTTCTTAAGGTGTATCAGGCCAAGATTTGTATAATTCAATCATCTAAAAATAAGCTGTAGCACAAAAAGAATATTTGCTCAGTCTTGATATAAACTTTAGTAAAAGAAAACAATTTTCCATAGACAATATACCATCTGTCTCTAAACCATGTGAAAAGAAAAGCTTTTAAAATCCAGCCGCTGCTAATGTGACATGTTGAAACATTAATCACCCCCTAAGGCCAATATAATTGTAGCTCCATGTTAATTACCTAACAATTAACAGCAGTAATTTCCAAGGGGCAATCAATGAATTAGCTTGTGATTTTCCCACAGACTTCAGTCCCACACTGCCAGCCTGAATGCATTTCAAACTCTGAACCATGGTTCATCAATGACACTTCTGGTGTATGAAATAAAAATTCATTTGCACCCTCGCTAATTAGGCTCGATTATATCCCTATGTGTATTACAAACTCTATTCACTTGCACAAAATCTCTGCCACAGGCATTTTTCTCCATTTAAAAATTCGTTTTCTATTAAATTAGAAGGTCACCTAGCAGGAAAACGTACTAATCAAGATTTTATCACTAACATATTAAAGGGTTTTAATAAGCAAGTTTAATTAAGTTATCCTAACAAGTGATAATGGCCATCTCCAACCTATCTCAATGTTTATGTAAGTATAGGTACAGTATATACAAAGCGTGCATTCATAAATATTGGCAAGAAAATTATAAACATGCACTAAAATGATTAAAAATGAAAATATACTTTGAAAAAATCCCCATACTTCTTTTACTCAATTTTTTCTTACACATCTGAAGGGATTATTACCTAAACTAAGATTTTTGTCTCCTAGTTCTTTTAAAAAATCACAACCTGTCCACATCTCCCTATAGTAGATTCACACACAGCTTGGTTAGATAGGATGTTATCACTTCCTACTCCAGAAATAAACCTGCTTTTTTTTAATGAGTCTGTGTTAATTTGTTTTACCTATCATTAATATAAATAGAACAAGATTTCACCCGCTTAATTTGTTATTAGCATATAAACTTATTTCTTTAAAGAGTGAACAATTGAGCACTGGTTTTACATCAAGTTGTATCATGATTTCCTTTTAACTATGTTTATGTTTTGTGAGCGTGAAAAGGGGCAAATTTTGCAGCTAATCTGTTCAAGATGACATAGTGAAAAGAATGAATACATTACACTTTTCCTCATTAGTGACTCAGAATTCCAGTAGTATCACCTTTGCTTGTTCAGGAAAAAAAAAAAAAAAAGAATGTGAATTAAGTGCACTAAATTTGCATCTGAAGAGATAGCTCCAATACTGCGAATCCATTTTATACTGTGACCTATGTTCCATGGGAAATGATGCACTCATTACGAAGGACAACCCTTCTTTCTCTCTCAGCTCTTCAGAAAAAGATATGGTGAAAATTTTTACCCTAGGCCAAACAGAGACTGTGGAGCTTTATCACTAACCGTCTGTCTCCATAAGAGGTTAACATAAGTCATTTAACTTCTAACTAATACAAATCTAATGCCTTTTCTATTACAGATACGAAATGGGTAGATAACTCTTTCTGTCTTAGGAGGCATATTTAGGATGTGGAATGTTGTTCCTAGTTTATCAACTTTTTTTTGCTAGATGCCATAAAGCTACTGCTAAGATAACAGAGGTGTACATGCTGAGTAGTGAATGGTCTTTCAGCTCCTTTCTCTTCCCTTCTTCTGCCAAGATTCCTTCTTCGCTCAGCTAGCTATTCCAAATGGGTGAGAGAGGCTCTCCTTCCTGCCAAACTAGATTAGCAGATTCACTGCAATTAAAATTGTGCTAAAAGTGAAATCCTTCTAAATTAAAAACAGTTGAAACAAAATAGAAGTATACCTGTCAAGAACTTTCATGTGTAGACCAGCTCGCAGTTTGGACCCACATCCATGGGAATCATTTCCAATGTGTAAAGGCACGCTCAGTTTATGTATGCAGCAAAGACTTGGGAAAAGATAAGTTTCAACCTACACATGCATTCCGCTGCATTAGGTTCTGCTTCTTATTTGCTAGCAGAAGACCCACTTCTGGGGACCACTTGTGAGCTGAAGACCCAAGAAGAGCTTCTTAGCTCTTCTATAAGAGCTAAAATAGAGGACCCACTGAAGTCGTAAAACATTCTCTACCTCATCAAAACCTGTCCTGATTTTTTTCATTTTATTAAAAAAAAAAAACAAAAACTAATGGAGATTCCATGATCTTCCTCTGCAATCTACTCTGATGCTTAAGTATTATATCCACTAGACAAGCTATCAATTTGCCTGTTCTTTGTAAGAAAAAAAAATCTTGCTCTTTAGATATTGCCTCCTTCATTGACAGATACTTCAAAAATTCTATTCTTAGTTTACCCAAATAATTTCCTGAGAAAAAGATGGTTTTACAGTTGAGAAAACATTTCTAATCTTCACCTACTTCTCTTCCTAGGAAATATGCACTTGCATATGAAACCAAAGTATCATATTTAAATAGTAATTTTCTTGCCGTCACATTTGTAGGCACATTTCCAAATTAAAAGTCCATGTATTTTAGTGTAAAAGATAAGACACATAATAAGAACCTGTCATCTATACTTTTTTTAAAACAAGCAATATTTAAACCAGACCCTTGACTTTTCTTTGGGGGATGGGGGGGCATTTTGGTGCTCATCTGCTTAAGGATGAGAATACAAAAGAAAAGTGTCTTTAAAGCTTATTTTTCTCTTGACAAGAAATAAAAGTTGGAAATAAGAGCTCTGGCTATAGATATATTTGCCTTTAGTAAACATTTATGTTTTAACCCAGGTTAGCCTAGGTACATGGTGAAGGCAATTGCATCCATATTATTGGTAAGGAGAAGTTTCCCATAGGAACACACCTCAGCAGATGTCTGGGACTGCTCATCAATTAATCTGTCTTCAATTATTGTACGCTCTTCATTAGCAAACACATAATAGTAGAGACACATGAAGTCACATTCAGTTTCCATACTCAGTGAAAAAAAAATGGAGAGTGGAGAAAGATGATCATATCTTTTGAATGGCATTTACAGTAGTAAAGAACCTTGGATCCAATAGTAACTTCAGCAGATACCCAAACTGAAATTCCTTCCTTAAGGAGGAAGTCTTTAATGAGCAATGGACAGCAGAGTTTAGAAACTTTTTTAAAACATAACTTATTTACATTAATAACAAAGGATATAAGATTAAGAAACTGCCTTTTCCCAAGTAATAATAATAAATCATTTGAAATACAAAAGCATATCCTAAGTTTGTTACTCTGTGATTTATCACAATCTTATTATCGGTCCTACTAACCTAATACCTATTAGCTTCCTTACTCTTCAGATGTATACATTATCTTCACCGTATGCTTGCTGATAATCAAGTCTTGACAGTTTCACAATTTCTGAAGAACACCAGTGGATATATTTTCCATCTAAATCACAGTTCTAGCAGTGGTTCATAACATTATCCTGACTGTGCAAATGAACATAGCTGTTACCATTTGCAGCAGACTAAATTAAGGTGTCATTGATATCCAAACTTATTGTCAGCAGTTTACAGGCTCGTTCAGCCCAAACAGGGACTTGAACACTGGACTGATAACCAAAAATAGTTACCTATGCCCAAATTCAACATGTTTCTGCCAAGCTGTTCAACACCTCTTAATTCAATTTCAAGAGACCCTTGGACAGTTCTGGTTCTGCACTGCTGGGCAGGCTTGAAGACAAAAAAAAAAAAAAAAAAAAAAAAAAAAAAAAGACACCAAATGTTCATACAGATCAGTGTTTTTCAGCACACACGTACATTTATGAGCATAAGTTCACATGTATAAAAAAAAAATCTATTACTCTCAGTAGGAAAGCAAAGGTGTGCAAGATATGATTCTCTATACTGCAGCATTTTGGGAGATTTAATAGTCATCCCCCAGTCTCTGTTATAGATCATAACTCAGACTCACTAAGTGTTTCATTTGTAAGGCAACTTCTTCAAAATACCATAAAAGAGCTTTTAATGAGGACACATGCCAGAAAAGTAAAAGGACAATATACTAAACTACATTCTGCGTGTGATATTCTAGGGAGATTCTCCAGGAACTGTCCTACCTTGCTTGGCTACAGGCTTTTGTGTACATCTTGCACACATCTTCATCCATATCTTCTACTAGAGAAAAAATATTTAGGATTTCGGTCTAAATTTTAAGGTCTTATCCCTGAATGTGAAAGACTAGAACTCCAGTCTTCAATTCATATCAATTTAAGGAAGAAATTGCACTATTTAGGGTGGATCTCTCTGTCATTCCACTACTCTCAATGATTCCACATTTTGAAATGGATAGCTTAGGAATTTTTTTTGTATATACATACATATATATATCTTGTATATACTTACATATATATATATATACATACATATATATACATACATGTGTATATACATACACATACATAGATATATTTATATATATGGACATATTATGTACAAACATGCAAACAAATAAACATAAATATAAAACATAGTAATTTAATTGTAACATTACAGTAAAAAAAGAAATCAAATTTACGCTAATGAATCTGAGAGAAGAAGAAAAAAAAGGAAGAAGAGAAAATTCAAAATCAAGTTGAGAAGAAACCTCAAAACTGGACTTAATAAAAATTTCAGTGCTGTCAATTAGCTAGAAGACACTCAAAAAGAAAATAGTTTAAAGCTCCTACCCATGTTATTGAGCCTATTCTGCACTAAGAAACTATCATCTCTCTAACAGAGCCACCTCTTTATCCATTTTTAATTTCTCATTACAATCCACCTTTTGCTTCTCTCCATACAAATCACCACCATCTGGGAGTGGTTATCATGACAGCCACCTGTAAACACTTAGACCATATAGTGAATAACTTATGTATGCACCTGTCCTTACTGCAATTGCATCCTTCTTCTCTTCATATTAGTTGCAGCCCCAAACTGTGAAGCATGAGTAGGAGCTGGATGTCTCTGTGCAATTTTCTGCCTGTGCAGTGAAGTAAAACACCAACCCTTTTGTGGAGTTAAAGCTATTATACTTGTAAAGCTAAATATACTTGTAATATGCATTGCTCATCCAGCTTGGCAGGCATCAAATAGCCTGCTATATGTGCTGTGAAAACAAAGGGAAAACATACAGCTTGCATACGCAGGCACATGCGTGCATTCCTGGTACACTAGGGAGATGTTCTACATAGGAGTCAGTGCTATCACCTGCATTTCTGCTGGCGTGGGGCAGGTGGCTATGAAGCTCCACAATTCCCCAGGTGGACTTCTTCAACAAATAAAAAAATTGATTTTGTTGGCTTGTTTGTTTGTTCAAAGCTCTGTGTTTTCCTGCAGTCTGTCTTCCTACAAATTTCAGATCTTAATTACTATTAAATCCACTTCCCCATTCCATACCTTTATCTCTAGGTACACATTCTCATGCCTGGCATCCAGTTTCACACATTATTCTGCTGCTTCACTGTTAACATAAACTGCACATTTCCCTTTGTATGTTCAGGAACGGTGGAAACACCTGCTACAAGTTCTTGGTTGTTCCGATGGATGTTTTTGGCTATGTCTTAGCAGTGCTGCTTCCCCATGCTCTTAAAGATTGCCTTTGTTGTTAAAAATCCAGTCTCTTTTTTATTTTTTAAATTTGCATTCCTCCCACCTCCTCTATCGTCCTGCATTTCTGTTACAGACACATCACAAATTGCTGGCTACTACAGTAAATGTAGATGATGGCTTGCCTGTAAATTAGATTTGTGTGTGTAAAACCCATGCTTGTTTACACACTGGAACAATGCCAAATACCTGCTCAGATGAAACAAAATATTTATGAATTGGATACACTGAAAACTTACATCTTTATAGGGTGTTCAGAGTGGATCCAGGTATAATTTGCCTTGCTCTGCCCCACTTTTAATGAAAAATTTTCTTGTTAAGGTCTATTAGAAAAACTGCATTTATAAAACACTCAATTTATATTTGGTAAATATTAAAGCAAAGCTTTAAAACAATTCTTTATGAAACAAGTGATCTTAACTATTGTAATTCACATGAATTTAATTACACCAATTTTTAAAAGTAATTTAAATATTGCTTTAAGAGAAGTTGGGTTTTTGCAACTGTAATAAAATAACTTGTTTTATGCAAGATACAGAAGAATATAATTCGATCATTTCTTCTGTTAGCCTTTGTTACACAGATTTTTACATAATCATTACTCATAATGTTCTGACAGATAATGCTATTACTAGCGTTACCATCTTTGCTATTATTATAAAAAATCTTCTGGCTTTGTGAAAATTTTAATTTATTAAAATGTAATAAAAGCACATCTAACATGAACCATAATTTATGAAAATTTTAGATGTGCTGCTTGACATTCATGTCATCAGGCTTCAAAAGTTTCACATCTGAAATGTGAAATTACACAGATTTATAAAGATCCTTTTTCAGCATGTTAACTGGCACTGTATTCTGTAAAATGTATATGTTTGGCTTTAAAGAGACAGGCGCATGTAATTTTAATGTCAGCACCGGCATCACCAAAAAGTGCCCTGGCAATCAGTGGAAAGGTTTAATAGGTTTCCTGTCTTGTTCTTAATTTGCTGAAATTACAAAATCAATACTTTCAGTTGTAGCTGCAGCTACCCATTTTACTGCTTTAAGATAAAGTCTACAAGAAAGTAACCTTCACTTTCAATTTGTAGCACAGGACATCAGGGTGTTCCTGGCCACTAACTAGTCTTTCTTTTCTTAGCCACTATAAGATATTCTACGTGTGATGTTGCCCTTCAAAGGGGAACAATACATTTTGCATTAAGCATAGCTTTCATGGGTTGTTTTCTTTATTTTTAACATCTCATTCTACTCTCTTCTAAGTCACCCCTGCATGGATTGTTCATTATTTCCCTGTTTCTTGCTTTTGAATGATACTACGGAAGCAAGTGACTGCTGTTGGAATGGACTATTTGTTATACATCCATTTGTCTCCCTTATTACAGAGGAATATATTTTTCTGCTGCAGTTGAAAGGGGAAATTCTCCATATCTGATCAGGTTTATAATAGTGTATACGGCTGCAGATGTTAAAAGTCTCTGTAAGGACTAAAGAGAGGAACTGGATTGACTCATGAAGTAGTGAGCTTAAGATGTTGCATAGAGCAAGAGGGAAAAACAATGAATACACTGCTACCTCTCCCTGCTCTTTAACTGCAGAAGTGAGGAAATCTTATCCTTACACTTGCCCATGATCACCTACTCTTCCAACCCAAGACTAGTCTTTCAAATGAGTCTTCTATACTCAAAAATTAAAGTTGTATGAGAAAGCTTTAACTTTCTTGCCCATTTCCTAACCACCAATTACTGTGTTTTTAGGACTGGAGGGGTCTTTTTTTTTTTTTTTTTTTCCCCTATGATAGCCCTCTTCTTGAAATCCTTCCAGCATATAAGCGTTCTTCTTCACTTAGATGAGCAGTATTCTGGAGCTGTTAACACTAGAGAAGGGCCTTGGCTTGCCTGGCTTGGCCTGGTCCCCTTCTAGTGAAGTAATAAAAACAATGTTAAGCTGCCTCTTACAAAAGACTGCAATATAAGATCTCTCAGTGCCTTCCACTGATGTAAAATGTATTCACACCAAAGAAAATGAGCTCTCAACACCTGCTGCCCCAAACGCTTATGAATACACACTCACGCACACAGGTGCACCTAACACTTCTCAGCCATAGCAATTTCATGTTGGACATTTTACTCATAAACAGCAGATGATGGAATAAGGATACTGTAAACTAAAAGGAGAGTTGATCAGGAACGGAGTGCAGTTAATCACACCAAGAAAACAGCCTCCAAATGCCATGGCTCCTTTGCTTTATGCTCTGCATTTCTTTTAACTAGCTGCTGAAGGTAAAAGCACGCCATTTATCTTGTGATATGCTCTCTTTAGATGAAAATTCAGACTAGATCTAGAAACAACATTCCACCAAAGGAAACAAACACATTTGTCTCTAAACAAGTCGAGAGAAATGCCAAGTGATTCAATGAAGATCACTTGTGTCACTTATGCTTGTTTTGATTGGTCCTCCAATGTTTACAGCACTCAACTCAGCAGGCAAAGAACCCCAAATCTATATTTAATTTAAAACATTGCACCATCACTCAAACCTTTCAGCAGCCTCACTACAACCTAAAGAACAAGGGCAGAGGGACTTGTTTACAAAGAACGCCTTTTACACGCTCCGAGGGATTTTAGAATTGTTATTTTACATAAGATCAAACATTCAGAAAATAATCAGAGGGACTTAAACTTAATTATGAAAGAAAATATTTACCACTACTTGTAGGATTTTTTTTTTTCCTACATTATCTGTTATTTTTCAAATATCCTCACTAAGAGATCGTATTGCCAGAGAGGACAACACATTCCAAACATAGCCTTAAACTCTTAAAAATAAGGTGAATACAGCAGCCTGAATTTCTGTCAGAATAAACACGCTGATCACCAACAGTGATGCAATAAAGGTAGCTGTCACTACAATGCTGGACGCTTTGTACTAATTCACATCAGTTCGATAAATATAGAATACACAAATATACATATTTCAAGACTACTGTACTGTGACATGCAGAAATCAAAGTTTAACAAACAAAGAAAGAAAGCAACTGAAGGAAAAAAAAAAACAGAAAGCAAGTCCCTACTTAAGCATGTACAGGTAATATTAAAACATGCCTGACTTGTCAAAGGGAATGAACTCTCAGTTTTCATTAACTTCAGCTGAGATAGAATCCTCTTGCTATTTTGCAAAAGCAGAGCTGATGCAAATGGATAGTTACTAATGTCATATGTGCAGCGTCAAACAGCAGCAAACCACCTTGCTGTAACCGTGATGGTAGCATGCATCAATGGAACTTTATTGCAGTGATTTTCAATCCTTGTCAGGCTCTGGTGTGGAAGTCTCTCCTAGTAAACACAGAGGTCTTACATAGGTCCCTTATAGGTGTCTTTCCTAGAGGGGAAGCTGAGTTAGAAGACGTTTTGAAAAACTCATTGTGGTTTATCTTAAGTTTATCATCTCAATTTTCCCAGTGTGCCATTCGAGGTACCGGAAAACTTGTTTCCTCTTTTAAAGGTCTAGGAGCTTTTTTGTGACCATCCTATGCTGTAATTGCCCTCCCTACCTCCCTTTGCAGGCACATGCAGTTACTGTATCATCACAGATCCTTTCAATTCCAGGAGCAGAATTTGCATCCTCACATCCCCATTCTTTCAGACTGTAAGGGAACCAAAGCATTTTTGGAAGAGGATATCCGTAGGTTCCAGAAGTGGGAAGCCTCCAGGAAAACCCACAGATAGCACAGCTGAGATTAGCTCCGACCCTGGAAAAGGGAGACAATGCTGTCTGACTTTTTCTCCTCTTACCTGAAACATTTGTCCATTGTCTGTGTTTCTTTTAACCCTGTTGTGTTTCTCAGCAGATGGGGTAATTTGACCCAGAGGATTTGGGCTATCGAAGCTATGCTTAACCGTTTGGCCCCATTACATCACTTCAAAACAGCTCAAAATAGAGGGTTCCTTCTAATACATTTCTTGGTTCAGCTAACAAAAATTATTCAAACTTCAGTTTTAACTGAGCTTATTAAAGCAGTACTGTGTTTAAGTTATAGTAATTGTCAATAAAGTCTTTTATAGCAGATTTAACTCAGCATATTTTAGATCTTGCCAATTTGAGACAGTTTCCTTAAAAAGGAGAACAGAAATGTTACAGTGATAACTCAAAATGGGGAAAAAAAAGGAATTATTTAGCATAAAAAGAATTATTTAGCATAGTAAAAGGAGGTATAACTAGGAGTAATGGGAGGAAATTAATAAAGGGAATATATCAGTAAGGGAAAAAGAAGAAAATGAGTGTGAGTTAACCAACAGAAAAATCTCCCTGGAGAGCAAAGAATGGCCCACTGCTAGGTAATTTTATAATAACTGGCCATAACATTCCCAGGTATACAGCATGGAAACAATTCTGAACCAGTACAGTCAGAAAGCTTGGTTACCATTCTGTCCTCTGTTTCTAAATTCTATGTAAGCAAATTGAGCTTTCTGATTGACAAATCTAGTATCTAGAATCCCAGCCATCGAGATGTAATCGCTCAGCTTTTATCTTTGCACCATCAGGTAAAAAAGAGTGTGTTGGGTTTTTGTTTTGTTTTGTTTTGTTTTGTTTCAGTTTGCTGTGTTGGGGGATTTCTTGTTTGTTTCCTTTTGTTTTTTAAAGTATGGACACTTATTTTGTTGTTCTGAGTGATTAATTTTATTTGAGTTACTCAGAGATTTGTATTTGAATTACTCAGAGATAATTTATTTATTGACTGAAATTAAGAAAACTAAAATCATTTTCACTAAAAAAAAAATGCTGTTAGATCCAATTTAAACCATTGAAGATTTTTAATCTAACTTTTTTGACTGTAAAATATGACAGAAAAGCCAAGTGCTTAATTTATATAGGCATCACAGTCACAACAAAATAAAAAAGGCTAAAAATTCTTAATAGAACAAAAAAACTCCAGTTTGCAGATGCTACATAAAACACAAAATTTATTCAACAGAAACTGAGACAATATTAATATACTTGCATTTTAAACACTATTTTTATTTTTTTAAGCTTACTGAAAAGCTAAGAGCAAGTTTACAGTCACGAGGCAAGCTATACCACAACTGTTAGGCACCAATACCTGCTCAATAAAAAGGATTAGACTGTTCTCCTGGTAGTGGGTCTTTTTGGACAGCACAAAACTTTCGAGCTGTTGAATGTCTGAATTGATACCGTCAATAACTCATTTAGAATAGTCTGTATAAAAATGGAACTGAATGTGGACGTGAAAAAAAACCTTTTATTTTATAAAAACACTGCAAAAAATCCTCAGAATAGTTTCTGTATATGTTATGATTAGCATATAATTTGAAATAAAGAATTAAAATGATCAGCAGATTTGTATTTAATGTCTTTGCACATGACAGTACTTTTAGACATTGTTATAAGGTGTTCCTGCTCCGGCAGGGGGATTGGACTAGATGATCTTTCGAGGTCCCTTCCAATACCTAACATTCTGTGATTCTGTGTGATTCTGAGAAAAAGGTTACACCTACTTCAGGATTTAAAATGTATCATTCTTCTACTTTAGAAATTAAGCCCTGCTTTAACCGATGAATTTATAACAACATACCATTAACCCTTACAAATAATTATTTTTAAACTGCCTCTACTGGCATGTAACTGGTTTCAGTCCGATCTGCAGTGAGAACAGAGATCCCAACAGCGACTCTGGCAGATCCGCAGCAAACCAACACTAGCCAGCACAGCTGCAGTTTTGTAGGATTAAACACGGCGTGCCTTTCTTTTTATGTTATTTCAACTTTGTGTAAACACACTACAAGTTTGCTTTGAGTACTTTTTCTTAGTATGCAAATTGAATTGCTTATACTAAAGCTTCTGCTTATTTTGTGCTTGCAGTGATATACTGTCACTTTTTAAGTATCAAAAGCTGCATTTCTGTATACACTGGAGAACTTTAAAATGAAATGATTGTAGAGCTCCTCTATGAACTAGCCATACATAAAGTGTTACAGTAATATTTATGTTACTATTTAGCAGTTTTAAATAGCAAATTTTAACACACAGAATTATGCCACAGTGTGATTTGTAAACTAATCAAGAGGGCTTTAGGATTATGGTATTTTAACTAAAATAAAAATATTTTGTGTGACTTATCTTTGAATTTGTAAAGTTAGAAAGGTGATTTTTAGGTCTTGCTGAGAATTGTTTCATTTCAAATAGAAATTCAGAGTACTCTGACCTTCATATGTAAATATACAGGTAAAATGAGCAATTTAAGAAGGAAAAAAGAAGTCAATCCAATTTAATGTCAGATTATGTAATTTCAGAACAGTATATAGTCTTCTAGGTAAAAAATAAATAAACAAATAAAATACTATGATTTTTTAACTGGGCCACCTATAAAAATATTTCTTACTTTCAAGGCTACAGCTAAGAAACTGAAGTGATACAATAGTTGTTCAGATTGCACCTAAAAGCTTATGATTGCCTCATATAAATATTTAAGTCATTATCTACATTTAAAATCTTAATTCAAATATGTTGGAGCATTTCAGAACAAAATAATTTCT
>PPHD01001222.1:0-45577 GCA_002909625.1 Bambusicola thoracicus | reverse complement strand
CAAAATTTATATCTTTTCTCTCCTGAAAATGTAAAATGTTGCCAGTGGGGACATCTGAGTTATGTCTCCTGCTCACATGTGTTCTCCTGGGTTAGCGTGGTGCTGTATTGTGGACAAAAGGAGCAGTTCTCCTGGGCACACAACCCTGTTGTGCCACATTCTGATGACTGCAGGCCTTTCTAGTAACATGAAAACCAGCCTGGCACCATAGAGATGCTTCTCGTCATTTTTGGTGGACTTTGAATTATGTCAATCTTTTCTCTGTGGTTATCATATTCAATAATGGAAGTAATAATTTGCTTAATAGCCATGTATTTCTGGACTATTACAGATGAGATAAACATTAGAAAATTACTAAATAATGTTAGCATTTCTAGGCTTATGGAAAATTAGTGAGTGTATGATGCATTCAAATGGAAGAAGGTAAATGTTGCAGCATGTGGACCATCCCGTCCAGTGACTATTGGGATGCCAGAAATTGCAAGCACAATCTTAGATTTCTTACAGCACTGCAGAATTTGGCAATCAAGTGTGGCTAACTTGAAACTGGGTGCTGTACAGACCTATGGGATTTTAATCTTCTGGACAGAAAGACAGCAAGTGCTCTCCATTCTGGAGATGGGTGTGCTCCAGGGGTGGGTTTGAAAACTCAGGGAGGGCTGAAAGCATGCCATGAAGATTGTGTTTTGAACCGAAAGAATGGATGATGCTAAAGCTCATTATCAGCAATGAAAATTGATGTGCTAACTGTCTCACAACAACAGGTGAAACATTGAGCTGTCTGATGAGGTTTACATGGCAGTGCATTTTGAACATTCCCTTTTGAGATGGCTGTGCTCCGGCTGCAATAGAAAGGGGTGTTCCAGGATCATTCTGGACATTTCTGTGGACATAATCTGAATTTTCATCATAGATTTAAGTAATGTAAGGTCAAAAATGTTGGAAATCTCTCAGATTAAGTTGTGGCTTAAGGTAGTCTTTAGCCACTGAAGGAGAGACTGCCAACTTACTGAATCTTCCTCATCTGCATCTGCCCCTGAAAACCAGTTTAGACTTTAAGCCAAGGAGAGGCAGGCGTGTGCAGTGAACTCCAGGTTACAGTTCTGGACAGAAGAAAGGGATTGAATCCATTTAATAGGAGAAGTAGGAGAGAATATTGATTTTTTTTTTTTTTCAGGAAAAAAAGAGTAGCTTCCATGTCAGTTGTTTAACTGCTATCAGACAGTAAATGTGTGTGAAGAGATGACAGCAGGTAAAGCTGAGATGTGGGCTTGGCTGTAAGGAGCCATGTCTGTGAACAGTGGTTTGCCCAGACCAGGGCTGAGGAGGGCAGAGGGCTGTGGGGGGAGACCCACCTAGCCATGGAACTTCTGTGTCTGCTCTGAGTGAAAAGGTTGATGCTGGAGAAAGAAACCACAAGCAGCTGTAGACTGTATGGCTGCTTTTAGGTGTACAGCAAAAAAAAGAGGTTAGCGTTGGTCTATACAGAAATAGATAAAGGACAGGGAGGAGAGGAAGAGTGGGAAGCGATGTCCAGAAATTCCATCGTGGTACCTCACGTTATTCAGGGAGTTTCTGTGGGGCTGCCAAAGTTAACACTGTGAGAGGTATGAAACAGCAGAGCTGCAGTCCAGTCTGCAAGGACTTGCGTGAGGGAGGAAAGAGGATGAATTCCTGTAGGGCCGAGGGCAGAAGTGAGCGGACAATGCTGCTACACTGAATAGGTGAAAACTTCTCACAGGGTGAACTTCTGCCTCAGTTAAATGCTGGCACATTTCTTCTGGCACTGTGATAAACGTCTGCTCTGTTCCTCTGTATTCCTGTTATTTCTGTTGAGGAGCCACAATGCACATGGAATGTCTATTATAAGTTACTAATTTAAGGACAAATGGAAACTGATTTCCTGGTAGAAGTGCACTTGAACTGCAAGCTGAACAAAATGTTCTGGAAGCAATAACGAGGGCTCTGGAGATGGGGTGGGTAATAGAGCTGGGACATTGCTGGGTGGTGTCTGCTGCATGGGAAAGCGCCTGTGCATGCATGCATGTGGCTCCTTCCAGCCACCTGGCCTGGTTCCTGCCCTGAGCCCTCCTCTTAGTTTTTAAGCTATAGAAAGAGTTATCTTTCTTTCTCTTTTAAAATTTAAAACCTGTTGGGATTTGCAGGCTTTAAAGAGAAGTTTTGAGGAAAGTAATTGGCTTTGCCTTCATTCAGACACCGAAGCTCAATTTTCAGTGTGGGAGAGCATTAAAAACAGCAAAGAAAAATGGCCTAAGTGCATATAGTTGTAATACATGCTACATTTGTAGCATCCCCAACAGGATACAAAAACAATATAGCTCAGGCACTTTGCTAGCATGAAAGAGCATCATTCCTTTGGTATTAGTTTATAGCACATGGAGTCATCTCTCACTTGCAGAAAAAGTCACTGAAATAATTTATGTCACTATTAAACAGCTTCACTGCTGATCCATTGCAGCCTCAGCACATTAACTATATTTACCATCTAAGATACAGAAAGGAATATGTCCTTTCTGACGAGGAAGCAATAAAGTTTTAGTGAAATGGATGTAAATCAAAGTTTAAGTTTTCCTACTAAAAATACATAAAGCAGTGTTTTACATCATGTTTTATGCATAGAAACATTCCGCATTTATAAATAAGCACTGAATTTGTTGATAAATACTATTTGCACGTTGTTGATTGTTTTGGTTTGTAAATTAACAAGTGCCAATCTAAAGAAAAAATGCTTTTTTTCCCTCTTTTTTTTCCCATAACACCCCTTTTTGTTTTTGCAAATATGAAAAGAGCACTGAGTGGTAGAAGACAGAACGGAAATGGCCTGAAAGCGTGAAGCTGATTAACATTGTTTTTCTGGAATTCTCTTGATTTCTGGTGTGTGGTTTGCTGCATATAAACGGCTTCCTACTTTTCTTTTTTGGAGCCTGTGGTTTTGCATCAAGCTGTCACTTTATTAGAGTTTTGCAGAGTGTCTGTTGACGTGACAGACCAGCCCTGGGATGGGGTTTATTGCTGCTAGTCCTTTACTTGGAAGGTGGTGTGGCCACCAAGAACCTGCATAGGTAACTACATGATAAGAGGGAAGCCTCTGTGCTGCTCCTGCAGTTTCTGTTTTCAGGACATCCTCTACTCAGATGTGAACCGAACTACTGTCGTTAGCTAAAGTTGTCTTAGAAGCTGGTGACAGTTATTGCTCTTGTAAGTGATTGAACTTTTGCAAGTGACTTCTTTCTGTAAGGCTGGAGCTCAGCAGGGTTTTGGAGGCACACACTTGGCTACTGGATAAGCTCTGGTGTGGAGTGACAGTGTCCTGAAGATGGACTGCAAACCTGGTTGGCCTGGAGTGGTGAGTGGGACCTCTGAGCATGGAGGAAGAACTGCTGGGGAAGGCATTGGTATGTGGTGCTGATTTCAGGTCAAGAAACCTCTCTTTGTCAAGGAATTCTCTTGTAGCCTGTGCTGCTTTGGAGCATACAGTCTGATGACAGCTGGCCCCTCAGGCATTACGCATCATCATTACAGCTGTAAATGTGGTGTGCTGGTTGTTCTTCACACTTAAGGATGAGAAGGGCAACCAGAGAGAAAATCCTGCTGCAGTCAGAGGGCATGGTGTGACCTTCTGAAGGACTGACACTTTGCTTGTAGGCTGGCCTTCACATCCCAGGGTTCTGGCTTTGCATTTGGTTTTGAGTGCAGGAGGTATTTTGATGTCACTGGGGCTTATTGACCCCAAACTTGTCTCATTTTTCAAGACAACCAAGTGGTGTACTGAAAGCGACTGCAAATCTTTCACTGCCTTAGAAGTTATGAGGGTAACATGCCAAGACTTCTTTTTTATGGAATAATCCAAGTTAAGACTTTGACATCTTAATTAACCAGTCCTTGGGTATGTCTGGAGAAAACCCCAAGCCCTCATAGGCTCAGGATGTGGTCTACCTCCCCACGTACGGCATGGTTCTGGACTACACAAGGCGCAGGCTATAGTACCAAATAAGCTGTCCTCATTTGGCAAGCTGAGCTGCTCTCTGAGGACTTCATGGCCTTGTATGGCTCCCAGAATGAGGTCAGAAGATAATTTGAGCCTGCAGTAACACTTTTCCTTCTTCTCATTATTATTATCTTCATTATAATTACCATCATCCTTATTATTGACAGAACCAAAGCTTCTGCAACTTTCAGCAGAAATAGCCCTTGAGGTCTGATGTATATAGACAAAAGCAGATGTTACAAGCAAACAAGATTGTTAGCTTCTTTTAGCTTAAAACCAGCTGTTATGGTTCCTTTAATGTATCCTTTTTCTTTTTTATCTTGAAGGCTTAAAAAATTTCCCTGATACTTATCAGTAAAGCAGAAGCTGTATTGAAAAAGTCAGCTATGAGGTATCCATCTAAAAGGGTGCTTTAGGATGCATCAGCTTCTGCAGCATCTTTCATGTGGACAAAGTTACAGCGCCCAGCAGGCTATCTCAATGTGTCCGATTGCCTATTTTAACAAACACATCTTTAGGCTTCTGGAAGTGAAGAAAGGTCATTGCTAGGATGAGTAATCTGACACTTGGAAAGAGATGCGGTGTGATGGGTATACTGCTCTCCAAACTGTGTGTACAGAAAAAATAATAGTAAAACTAAAAGATAACATATAAGCAATAAAAAAAAGCAAGAGTCTCTTCCCAGGCACATCAATCCTAGCATCATCAACCCAGCCATTTAGATGGTGAAGGGAAACAGAGAAAATGTCTCACTCTAGCACTGAAGATTACATGCCATCAAAAAGATTAAAATTACCGGAGACCCTTCCAGATCACCTAAAAGGTGGGGTTGTGTGTGTCCAACACATTGAAAATCTATCCCAATTTATCACTCTTGTGACAAAACAAACACTTGGTAGGTTTTGTATTTTAAGTAGCACTCAAGGTGCATGAAAATAAATAAATAAGATAACCTGAAAGTCCAAGTCCAGGAATGAAAATCTCAGCAGACTTCAGCCTTCATCATTAGCTCAGCAACCTGGGTGAGACAGGCAATTTTACTTTTTAATTTTCTGCAGCAGCAAGGAAGCTAATGGTACATCTTAAGAGATATGACCTTATCCTTGTAAGTTACCTGAAGCTTGGCAGAAGATGGGATGGCCTCACTTTCTGTGTAAGCCCAACTTGAAGGGAAAAATTCCCATCTTGCTTGCATGAACAGGCTGAGGAATGGACAGGAAGATTTGCTTCTTACACACAATTTTGGTTCTGCTCTGCTCCAGCTTTTATTCTTGTGAAGGTTTTTAGTGTTGCCAACTTATACATTTTAAAAAATAGACATGGCTGATCATTTTCATTTGGCCAGGATGAGGTGTGAGGCCAAATTTCTCCAACTCATGCCTCGGCACAGGATTTTCTTCCCCCTCACGGTCCTCTCAAAGTCAATGGAATTGTATGCATTTGTGAAGTTACGGATTTGGTGGACTTTAAGGCTTTTATGAAATAAAGGGTTTGAATGGCAGCCAGAGTTATTCCAGTGGGTGATCTGACAAAATACCATTGGTATTGTGAATGTCATAGATGTGGGTAAAGGAAACAGTGAATTCTTCTGTGCTCCTTTCTGAAGGATTAGTGATCCAAATGCAGTTAAGTGGGAAACTGCATACCAGTCTAATAGTTTTATACATACAAATGCATTCCTCCTTATTGTGTTACTTTGTTTAGGAAAGTCAGACACTCCACCACTCTTTGGCAGTAGTTACTCCATTATCTTGCTGTTTCAACTGATGTCAGAAAAAGAAATGTTTAAATATCATTGAATTCCTCTTCTAAGGTGTCATACAGGAGCTCTGTGTCAGAGCCCAGCTCAGCATACTGTGGTTATGGGATGTACCCCTCTTCCTTTTGCTGCTCACACATGTTGCACTGTTTTTGATTTGTTGCATATTTTCTGTATAAATGCAATGGTGCTTCCTCCCATAATCCCTGGAGTTAATCAATTTCAAGAGCACAGCCTGTTCCAAGAATACCGTGTGGCGCTTTGCACTCAGTGTTGGCTGATCCCAGGCCTGCGGTTGAATGCTGTGCCCCTGTGCACATGGAGCCCCTGCAGGAGATGGGCTCCATGTCCCTGCTGGGAGCAGAAGTGGTGTAAATCTTCTGCCAGGCAGCTTGTCCGAATTCCCACACCTCTGTGGATCAGCACAAAGCTAAACCTGAGCATCACAAATGCCAAAATAATGATCTAGTCACTGGACCATGCGGCCTCTATTTAACTTGGCTTCAGAGAGAGCGTTCCGCTGAAGTGAATAGGACGGCTCGCACATCTGACTGCTGTTATTACAGGTGTCTAAAGACTTGAGCACACATTGCTGCCCGGGTTTAAACTCATTTCACATTTCAAAGGTTTTCTTTGTGATCAAAGGGGCTAGAGTCTCCTTTGTAAATGAAAGCAGAGGTTTGGGGACAGAAGCTGTATCCACCATAGAAGAGGAATGGCTGGGAGATAGGAAAAGTGCTGGGAACCAACCCAAAGCAGCCTCCTTTTTGTGGTCTAACTTTGTAAGAGCAAGACTTTTTTGGGAAGAGGAATATCTTCTCATTTAGCGGATGTGTTTAATCAGCAAGATTCTGAAATGCAGCTGTGACTGAAATGCAACTGTAAGCATTTCTTGTGGCTCTAGGGAATGATTTTTCAGAGGAGAAGCCTACTCCAAACAAGCTGTATTGTTATTTCCTTGTCCTGTTCTGCCATCATTACTTGCTGCTACAGAATCAACCAGCATTTCATATTCTGGCAAAATGAGTCTGTGTGTTTACACAAACTAGATCATTTACACAGAGCTTACTCATTGTTAAATGTGATTATAATAATTCCATAATAACATCCTAACCAAATACAGTTTTTATAGGAAATTAACAGAGAAGAAGCTTCACTGAAAGCTTCTGAGCGCAAATCTGCTGTAGACAATGTGAAATGACAGAACAAATGGCTAGGACAGAGGCAAAGTCAAGTCCCTGCTGTGCTGCACTGGCCTTGTGTGACCTTTAGCAGGGACCAGACCCCAGTATACTGTCCTTCAGCCTGAATCCTCTTGTTTTGAGCCTCTGAGTGAGTTTACTCTCTAAGAAACTGGCCTTTGTGTGGTTGTGCATGTCAAGAGGAACCATGCCTCAGTTTCCCCTAGATTGGGATGATCTTGAGCAGTAGCTTGCTATTCCTTATCCTGACAGCTTATGGGAGTCAGTTTGGAGTCTCCTCATTGGTACCATTTGGGAAAGAGCTGTCAGACCATTACCCAATTTCTTGCACGTGTGTTAGGTTGATATCTTCTGAATACGGACTGTGTCTCTGGTGTCACATTCAAGGAGTTATGCTGACTTCTGCTATAACAGGTAGCAGAAGCCATGCTGGTGCAAGGATTTCAGTGGACTCCAGTGTTTGTCTGCAGTTCTCTGATCAGATATGAAGAAAGCAGAAGAAGACTTTTTTCCAAGGGTAAAATCTACCCAGTGTGACCAAACTGGCATTACGTACGTGACCCTTTTCAGTCTGTTTGCTGCTCATCTCCCGGTCAGCCATCGGCACCACTCCAGAGCTAAGGTAGCCTCTTGGCAACAGATACTGGCAACTGTTTTTTGCTACGAGTATCAAGATCATCTGCAAAGATTATAAGCAAAGAGGAAGGAAAGACTCAAACGCTGTTAGAAAAGGACAGGTCATTTGTTTATTTGCTTTAATTGCTGCAATGGATGCTCTGGGTCATTAGTTGCAATTCAGGAAGATTTAAGCTAAGGTCACTTAGCCCAGCGGGAAAGCACAGCCCAAGCTGTTTGCTTCCACATGTGGCCGCTACAGACGCAGATGCTCTTTTGGATGACTAAAACTAATGTTTGTTCTGCCTCCTTTGAAGCTTTATAGTTTTAAGTGTCTGACATGAAAGAGTGATCTTGAAATCAGCGGCATCTGAGGGTCACAGTTTAAAGTGCGACTCTATACCAGCTTCAGAAATACAGGTAAGAGATCTCCCAGAGCTGTTATTTCATCAGGAAGATAATAACTGACTGGATCTATCAACACTCCTTTGCTCTCTGACCGCCAACTCTGAATATTTACCGATGATATAGCATGTTAAGGTTAATTTCTGGCTTGAATGATGTATTGATAGGGCTATCCCTGTGGCTTTGATGTTTAGAAGGGTGTTGATTTATTGAGGCTGTGCTGTTTACCTTTGGAAGGGGAAGAATTACTTTGCAACAACAGCAGTTCTGAGAAGGCAGGGCCGGTGGCTGTCATTCATTCCCCAGAGTCCCATTATTCAGGCCTCTCTCTGATAGCTTAGGCCAGATGGTATCATATGTTTTATATCCCAGGAAATCCTCGCTATTTTGGGAACAAAGGCAATATCAGGTGAGTCTCTGGGTTCATATTTGCGGTGCTCCTGGTATGAGAATTCCCCTTCCCAGGATTATCTTGTGCAAGTGATTTGTGAAAAATTGGAATGTCTAAGTACTGTTTTAAAGAGTAATATTGCTTATACCACATAATGCTTATAAGCTTAATCCCTATCATAAGCCTTACATTTTATACATCTTGGCAAGTTTCCTCGAATAAGCATACTTTGCAGCTAGACCCAGCTAAAGGAATAAATTCCATGAGTTAAGCAGAATGGCCAATACTCATTTTGAAATTAATTCTTGCCTAATGACTCTAGGCTTGCATGACTGCTATTGCCACTACATATGGTGTTATAAAAATGAACATTTTTACTGTTAGATCTCTAAGAATGTCCAATGATATTTGTAGAAATTCACTGCTTAATATTTTTCTCTTTTATTTTTCTCCATCTCCTGCCACCTCTTTTTACATCTGCCTTTATGATCTTGTCAGGACTCCACTTAGAAATAAACGGGAAAGTGGAGTGCTTTTGGAGTGGTATCTCTTTAGGACTTCATAGATGACTCGCTAGAAGGCTTTACAAGTGATTTTGCTTATTGGTATAAGTTGGCTTTTGTCATGTGTGGTCTGTGAAGAATACGTGCTGTGAATACACCAATCAGTTGGAGGAAGTAAATCAAAAAAGTTTGCTACTCTTTCGCAATAGGAGTTCAGGCCCTCTATCCCTCCCCCAGTCTGTCCTTAAGATAGGAATAGCTGGTAAAAGATGCTTTTCCCAGTAATGATAGTTAAAACTGAAGTATCACTTTCACTTTCCTACAGCTTTGGGATAGAAATTACCTGATTTCTTAATGCACTTCTGTTTTACATACAATCCTACATATGTCTCCAGTTTTTGACCGTCTTCATTCTGTGCTTGCTCCAAATCAATATTCCAATCCCATGAGTTTAAAAATTCCCCTCCAAAATAAGAAATTGGAGGGAAGGGGGAAATCCTCCATAGCAGGGCAGGGAAATGGGGGCTGGGAGCACCATCAGCACCGGAGCACACCATGTGCTGCTCACTGCAAGGGCAGCTGGGCGGACAGGAACCGCAGCATAAGGGCTGAAGCAAAGGGACCAAGGTGTAACTGAACCTTTTCCCTGTTTACCTGTGTCTATTTGATGAATTAGTCAGTACAATGCTTATGGTGTGATGTCAGTTATCACAGCAGCTGCTTGGCGTATTGTTGAAGTTGAGAAGAAAGGAAGAGAGGACAAGAGGGTGAAGAGCTGTCTTAAGGGAGGGAGTGTAAGGGCTGGAGGGAGAGTGGAGAAGGGGCACTGCCACCAGTACCTGTGGGACACTGACACACCTCAGGAGCTGTTGTTGATTAGGATTCTGACAAGGAGTCCCTATAATCTCGCCTAGGCTTGATTATTTGTGCCTTCAGCATCCTTTTCTCTCACCTGGACAATTGTAGCTGTGGAAAATGCTCACTTTTTTTCCATCCCCCTTCCTTATACCCTCTCCTGATGGACCGTATCACACTGAGAAGTGACAGATCAGCCTGATACACCAGTCTGGCTTTGCTACACTTACATAAAGAAGAGACCATGCTTGTAACCTTCACATTGTCCAAAATATCTTCCTTTCTGTCCTTCACATTGCTCCGAAAGATCCACGCGAGCTGCAGATAAGATAGTGAGGCTTCTTGTCAGTGGAGTCTGTGACCTATAATCCTGACTGATCCTGGTATTCCTTTTCCAGCTTTGATTCCTCTTTGATTTTGGGTCCGAAGCCATCTTTTTGCCATGCATTTGTAAAGGGTTTAGCAGGATGTGGTTATCTCCCAGGCCAAGGGCTTTCACATACCATACTAAAGGAAATATAAAAATATAGGAAAAAAATGATGTAGAAGAACTGCTTTTCCTTGCACCTTAGTCATGGATTTCTTGATAAATATGATACCAATAACACCCACTTTTAGATGATAACCTCTGTGATCATCAATACTAAATGCTTTTTGGTTCTTTGTGGCAGAAGGGGCCCCTGGATGGCTGAGGTCACCGCTGCTTCCATGTGAGTGCTTTGCAATAATTGTGATTGAGAATCCTGTGGTTGGATGCTGTAGAGAGCCAAAAAAGTACTACCTAGGAGGAAAATTAGAAGAAGGATTTTCCCCCTTAAAAGGAATTTATCTGATTTCTGTCTTTCTTAGATGTACAGATTGAATCTTAACTGCACAGGGTACTTTTTGCTGTTTCTGTCAAGGAGAAAGGAAGGGTTCTGATTTAATAAGTGATGTGTGTGAGACATGGCTGATGACTACCAATCATTAATTTGTCCAGTGCTTGTTTTCAACCACTGCAATTGTTTTCCTATTTTGTGGCCACAATATCTGCAACGATGTCACATGTAAGTACTCCAAATTTGCTATACTGCTGTATTCCCTGTGTTTCTCCCCACCCTTCTTTCTGGGTTTGTTTTATCACTCTAAAAGACATTCACTGAGCAAATAATGTTGCTCTTCTGTTGATTGCCTCGTTGCTTAAATACCGTTCCAATGTAATAGATAAGTTACTGCATCCAAGAGAGATTGGCTGTTAATTTTTTCCACGTCTTTGAGAAAAAGGAAGTTATGTCAGGAAGAAAAAAAATATATATTTATTGGGACGGAGGAAGGTACTGTGCATTTGAAACCTATGAGAATAGTTGATTTTCAGTTCAAAGTAATGCATTTAATTAACTGAAGAGGAGACTTTAAAAGGCAAAAGTATAGGTTAGGTTCCTGGTATTCCCCATAGCTTCTCTTTTCTTCTCTGAGCTGTATGATTTTGCAGCTTTTTGACCAGCAATACAGCGATCCAGTAAATAAATACTATTAAATCCATTTTGCACTTTTCTAATATTCCAAAGGAGAATTCCAGAGTGTGCAAACAGAATGGGAGCAAGCTGTCAATGCTGTTCTCATCACTGGTGTTTAATCACCCACGTTTAGTGTGAGTATTTGAAAACAGTGCAGTTACTTTGAATTTCCCATGATAAATTTACCATGACAAATTGGAACAGAATGAGGGTTTCTATTAGATGTATAAATTATTGACAGTTTTTCACATCCTGAAAGCTGTATTGATATATGGATAAAGATAACTGTTTCTTGATGAGCTCAAGTCCTTGAGTTTCAGCACATGAAGAGATTTATACAACTTGCCTGAGACAGCACAAAGTCTATGTGAGGAGCAGTGTATTTTTAGAATCTAGTTTTTTTAATGCACTCAGGTAATAGGCCTGTTTTTTGTCCATAAGGTATATCCCAAACTAATGCTTGTAATCAATAGAGAATCCGGATGGTCAGCATCCCTGAGAATCAATGCTTGCTAAGAGAAGAAAGAGGTTTTTCTTTTAAAAACAAGAGATCAACAGAGATAATGGAATAAAATACTGAAAAAAGCCCTCTCAGTTCTCGATTTTTCAGAAAACAAGACGCATTTGCAATTATTACAGTTTATAGCTCTCCTAAGTGTGAGAAACCGGCTATGAGGAAGAAAATTCCCAATCAAGCGTGTCATGTGTGGGAGAAAAGGAGCTGCTAGTTTTCAGGCTGTCACTTCACCCCTACTGCTTCAGCCTGAAAACAGCTGAGGCTCGTTCTAGAAAAATCAGCCTGGTGTACTTACCTACAAAGGAAAGGAAGAGAAGTGGAAGGGTTGGTTTTTGCTTTCTTCAGGAAGTCCTGGGATATTAGCTTTGGAGGACTCTGACTAGCTTGTTATCAAAAAGAGGTAATAATATATAGCATTAAAAAAAACCCCCACACATGTAAGCCAACTGATATTTTGAGCTTTGGGATTGCACGTATGATACTGCCCTGCAGCAGAAATAGGGTAAAATCAAAGGCGGCTACAGAGAGTGAAGCAATAGTGAAAATGCCTGTTGGTAGAGAAATAGCTCCTGTCTCCGTCAAAGCAACCTGGATCAACTGTAGACTTTTCAAATCAATATCCAGGATCATGGGGGATATAAAACTTTAAGCGTGCTGGCCTAAGGACATAATAGGAGCTGTTGCAGTAGAGCTGAGTTGCGGGTGACTAAAAGTGTATGACGTGGGCACAGCGCTGTGCTCCTCTGATGGGAATGCAGCGGTGAGCTGGGATTAGGGGACCCTCTGTGGGCACACTGGAAAGGCTTGAGGGGGTGAATGGATGGCTTCTGTGAGCTCTGCTCCACGGCTGCGTCCCTCTGGGTAGCTATAACTGATCCTTGGTTTTAAACGTTTTCAGACATCTTTAATCTGAAGTGACCCTTTGAGAAATGATCTCAAAGCCCTTTGGGGGGATTTCATTAACAGAGCCTGGAGAATTGGCTTAAGAAAGGGAGCCCTCCTGGAGTGGAGGAGCCTCCGGCATTTACTTTGCAGTCAGAGTGCAGACTTCATTTTGCTCTTCTCTGAGGAAATGGGAGTTTGTCTGGAGACAGCCTAGAAATCTTTTCTGGCAGTGAATTGCTGCCTTATTCGGGAGCCCGGATGCTACGTAGGAGTTGAAGGTGCCTGTGTTCCTCTTAGCTTCCAGACCACACTGAAAGAATTCTGTAAAACCTGATTTTATAGGAAAACACAAGGGAATTTGCCATGTGGAAAGCACTAGTGTATTACTGGGCTTGGGTGACAGATTAGGACCAGCTCTATAGTGCATGAATGTAGAATTATATAAACAAGGTTTAAAAAAAAAAAAAGGAAACAAATTGATACGAGGTATATTGTAATATCTTCCTAACGCAAAAATGATCACATACTGCCTGCTGAGAGGGACTTCATTTAATCTGTGTAAGCTATAGCTTTGCAAATTTACCACAGAGGGAACTTCCTTCAATGCAGCAGAGAACTGCTGGGATTTGCAAGAGCCTTTCTTTTTCCTTCCTGCTTTCAGAAAGCCTGCAAAAAGAGGGTAGTCTTTATGATTTATAGGTAACCATGTATAGGAAAGCCCATTTTTTTACTACTCCATGAAGTTAAATGATAATTGTCAGCAGTACTTTTTTTTTCCACCTCCAAAATACGAGGCTGTCTGTCTAACCACAGTGTGGCACTAATGGTATAAATGCAGCAGAACACAGATGGGAATTAAGCACCAGCTGTGTCATCATCCTCATAAATGCAATATTAAAGATATCATAATACCTTAATTTTTTCTTTCTGCTTGTGTAAGGCAGAGCTGCACGACAAAGAATGTCATCACTTTTCTCATGAAGTGCAGCTTGTGGCCATTTTTACATCAAATGACTCTTTTGCCCTCCTGTTCCACCAACAACTGCTCATCTCACTAGGGCTTTCCTTGTACCAGTATTAACAATCTGTTATACACCAGATTGGGGTCATTAACCACTCATTAGTTCCTGGGCGAGGGAAGCCACCTCTTGTATGCTGAATATTGATTAGGAAGCAACAGAGCATACCAGTATGAAACCACCATGGAAGATGCTCAACTTCTGAAGCATAGCCTCTGCATTTCTTTTGTGATGCTTTGAATGAGATCTGCTGCGGCTGCTTTCTTTTTCATTTATACTGGTTGCTGTCTTTGTCTTTCCTCTTTTGTACAGGAGCAGGCACCAAATAATAAACAAAAATATGCTGTCATCCTCAACCTCTTGTGGGATGGAGGAGAAGTCTGACAACTTAACTTGGCTTCGCTATCCCTCATGGGCAAGCCTGCTTCCTTTCCTTCCTCTGATGCATTGCAAGCATAATGTGTCTTGTCCTGCTGCCAATACCACCACAATAGATTACAGTGCTTCTCTGAGCAGAGATACTGGTGAGTAACTTCCATCTCTACTGAAATTAATTCATACATTTTTCCCTGGTTTGCATCAAAATCAAGTAACTTGACTGATTTAAGGTCCAAACTTGTAATTCTTAAATATATAAAACCCTTTCAAAGAGGATGACCTTGAGGTAATAACTTCAAAAGCTGATAATAAGATTTGTGCTCTGATAGTAATAGGTGTTTAAAAATTAAACAAGCAAAACATTGTTTCAGTATTAAAAAAAATAAAACCTCATACATTTTATCATAATATGTGCTATAATCCAAGCCTGACTGTGCATAATAAGCTTGTAATTCCATTGATTCATTGATGGTGAGATAACACCTGTAAATGACAAATAGACTGTGCACAAAATGGTGTGTGCAATGAGCCTCTGCAGCGCCGCGACTTCTCTGTAGTCCCACTGTGTTACCATCCTTCTGCCTGTTAGGAGCAGCCTATCTACAGATGATGGGATTTGCTCACTGCCCTCAGGGCACTGTAAAACAAACCGGGTAGCTTTTGTGGATGTTTCCACTAGTTAAGTCACTGCTTTAACTTTACTCATACGTTATTAAAAGACACTTTTGTTTAGGATGTGTAGCTGATTAAAGCGATCCTTGGAATAATTATCACATGAGAACCACACTGGTTGCCTATGTTACTGGCTTTGTACGTGTGCTTCTCAGGATGGTTTTTTCTGGTGAAGCTTCCTATGTTGACAGAGGAAATTTTAGATGGATTGACGTTTTGTGGTAAGGTACACATACATCACATCGTTACAATGGCAAGCTTTTAATATAAATGTAAAATTTAAATTCAGTGTGTAATAAGTGTGATGTATCTGTGTAATAAGTGTGATATATGTATGTGGATGCGTATGTATGAAGAGAATTTTACCGTTGGAAGAAGCAAAAATGTTTGAAGGTGTGAAATTAAAGGCAAAGGGAGGGCGATCTACTCCTCTACGCATTGCATCCCCACAGAAATCACAGGGCCAAAATATTCCATTTGTTAAGACACGATCTCCTACTTCTGAAGTCAATGACAAAAAAAAAAAATCTGTGCTATATCAGTAAGTAAGGCTGAAGGCTTTTAAAAGCTGTTAATATTTTATCCATTACTTGTTTTGGGAAATGAGACTAGCTCCCTCGAGTCATCTTTTGTGGCTTTGGAGTCAGCATAACAGGGCACGGGCTGGAGATGCCATCTCACCTGATTGTCTTCAGCTCTGTGAAGTGTACCCCTGCTGTGAAGAGAAGGATATCTGTCATTTTGTTCTTCATTGTACATTTCAGAAAATGTAGCCTCATCTGTTTACCAGTCTGTGGTGAGGCAGAAAGGGGGGTCTGCTTATCTAATAATCTCCCTGCATCCAATTCAGAATCTTGCTATGCTTTCCTGAGGCAACACTGTCATCATTTCTCCATCCAATCCATGCTAACTGCCTCCCTTAGCTTGATGTAGACTTCATAAACAGTAAATAACAGGTTCATGCAAAATAAGATTTGCTTTGCTGAGTGTTAAAGTCTGTCCTTCTGATGTAGACTCTTATTTTCATTTGGATGAAGTCTGTTTATGAGGCCCATAACTTTTTGGAAATATCTTTACCATCATGTGGGATTTTTGTGTGTGTGGGGGGGGGAGGGGATTTCTTCTTCTTTTTTTTGATGATTAATATGACTGGGGTTTAGGCATTTGCAGCTAAACGAATGCTTCCTCTTTTTATTTCTTATTGCTTCCAAAGAGTTCGAATAGAAACCACAGAACTTTACTATATAGAGCTCTGGGGTAGATTGCTTCAGTGACCAGGAAATGCTATGGACTTCTTAATTATAGTCTTGACTTGAATGTTAAACAAGATGGCGATCTTGGCAGCTTTATTTCCAGAATCAGAGGTAGAAATACCAGCTGTATTCTGTCTGGACACAGGGGCTTTTTTCCTCCTGCAGTGCTTTTAGGGGCTTGTGTAACGGACTGGCTGTCAGCTGTGGGGCTGCATGACTTGTTTGTATTCAAACAGCACCTTTTGGCAGGTGGGTGCAAGAGCCCCAGTCCTTCTGAAGCAAACAGTCTTCTATAATGACTTGGGGCAACAAACATAGGGAAGAGGGCAAGATGTATGAAGTGACCCCTCCGTGGGCTGCAAGTAGCACAGTCACCCTGAGCTCTCACCTCTGCTACCTCCTGCAGAAACATCTGTCAGTGTGGGCAAGTACTCACACAAGTGCTATCTGTAAACACATCTAGATGCAAAAAGGTTTACCTTTATGTGAAGTCTGTGTGCAAAGTGCTGCATCCAAAGATGTGAAGTACTGTAATGTTCAGAAATGAGAATGAAGAGGGTTAATGCTTCACATTAAGGCAGCATTAGGGAATGTAGGGACTGTAACTCAGTGCTGGTAAACCTAGCTGTCTTCAGAATGTAGACCCATCTCTCTTTTGTTTTCAAGATAAACCTGGCAGTTCTCATTTAAGCTGTTTTTCCTAATTCCCAAGCCAAAATTGTGTATTGCTAAAAATAGAGATTGTAATGAAGTTGCAGCTTTCAACTGTGGGGCCTTCTGGATAACTCCATTATATTGCAATTCTATTAATTAAAATGGAAGAGGAAAAATATGTAATAGGATTGTGTTAATAAAGCATGAAATGAAGTGTTACCTTAAGACACTTGTCTGTTTGCCCTTACTGCACGAGCAGTTGTCTTTGTCTTTCCCCAAATGCACTGAAACTGGGGAAAGAATTTTTCTTTCTTTTTTTTTTTGAAAGGCAACTTCTAAGCTTTCCCATTCACTATAATTCTGGCATCCTCTGCTTTGTCACCAGATTGTTTTAGCTTTTTATGGGGGGCAGTGAGTGGGAATACAGTGTAGCCTGAATAGGTGCTTGGTGTTGAATTCAGGCTGCTGAGAGCTGCAGACAGAATCACCGGGGCTGCTGGAAAAAACCCCACAGCTATAAATCCTACGTCCATTCAGAGGAACTTGTACTGAAAAATAACTTTCACATCTCACCTTAAACCTGAAGGGTTTCTAAAATAGGCTTTGGTGTTATAAATCTGCAGCACAATTCATAGAATCTTAATGGTTATCATAATGCGGAAGCAAAACTCTTATATCAATATGACTGTACAAGGAAAGAAAATTGAATCTTTCCCTGTGTTTTCTGAATTAAAATTTAAAACATAAAGCAGCAGAACAGATCTAGAAGCTGCAGGTAATGCTGAACTTGATTCTTCAAGCATGGTATTATGCCCAGTGCATTAATATTTTCTTTTGCATAGCTTTACAACATATTGCCTCATTTTTCATGTACAATCTACGCATATATAATTTTTACACATTTCCACCAAATAGGACTGGAGCTCTCATGAAACAGATTGAACTGACCTCAGCTGTTCGTAGGGCTGAGGTCTAACGATGCAGGTCTTGTGAACGTTATCGTTCCGTTAAAAGACATACCAAATGTTAAACGTAACTAGTAATTTAAAGTATTATGTGTTAGTATGAGCAATATTCCTATCATTTTTAAAAGGAAGAAGAAGTCAAATATCAGGTTTAAATAAAGAGAAAGTTCAAGCAGGAGTCAGTTTGTCTGTGCGATAGCCAAGGGAGAATTCAGAAGCGAGAGCAGATCGTAAGGTTCAAATGGGCAGGTGTGCCTGGCAGCGAGTGGAGCACGGGAGATCTGCCACTGGCAGCAGCCAGCACAGCTTCCGAGGGGCTATAAAATCCTGGAAATCAAAGCAGAGGCGAGATGTAAACTATGCCAGCTTCTGTCCCTTGCATGGCTCAGAGACACCGCTGTAGAAATAAAAAGTAATACTCTGAGTAAACCAAAATGACAGAGCGCTCGTTGCAAAGTGCTGCTTGAGCATATGTGCAATCCAGTCACTAACTCAAATGAAATATTCTTCTGACTGTTACGGGCATCAGCCTTGCACCACAGCAGTGCCTGCGTCAGAACTGGGAAAAGTTCCATAACTTATCCTAAAAAGTCATTAGTTACTGAGGTGATTTTTTTCAGTGGAGCTGGATCAATTCACCTGAAATTGTTGCTGGAAGGAAACAAAAATATATTTCTTGGTAAGAGTTTCTATAGCTGAAGTGATGTTTTTCCAAGTTGAAATGCATCAGGCTTTTGATAGCCATTATTAGATGATATACTGTTGGGAGACTTCAGTTCTGAGGTGATCTTGTCTCATTTCGCTAAAATTAAAGGGTGATTTGTGAGCTTGCTGTAGGGGGAGCAACACTGGCAATTTTGGTTGCAGGGCTCGAGGTTTTACTGTGAGCTTGCAAGAGAAAATGAAAAAACTCGGTGTGCATTTTCATGTCTTACATTTGAAAAATCAGCATAACGATGTATTCAGTGATTAAAATGGACATTCCTGTTGGTGTTCAAAGAAAAACGAAGCCAACTCTTTGATGGCGTTCAGATTGTGAACTACTTGAAAATAATGAACAATAGCTCCAGCAGAGATTTTCATCTGAAATATCAATGAAATATTCTCTGCTGCTCAAACTGCAATTGGATGTTAATGCAAACAAAAAAGCCCTAAGGAAAAAAAAGACCCCAAACAAATCACAAACTTGCCTGCTTCTTCACTGATGGTGATGAGGATTGTGCTGCTGTGTGCTGATCACACTGCCCGCTGGGTGCTGTTCAGTCTGGCAGTACCTCTCGTCGCATCCCTGCTCTGCAAACTGTCCCTTGTGCTACTCTCAGAGATGATACTGGCGCAAAGTAGCTCAGCAAAACCTCTGCTGAGCGTTTGCACTTGGTGTAGCAGGAGGGAGGAAGCACTGTGCAGGGAGGAGGAGGGTGGCCAGGGGATCTCGATGCTGCCAATGTGACACTTGTCAGGTCATATGCATTAAGAACTTATGCTACAGACTGTATGACTAACTTGAGCTGACGTGTCTGATCTATGTTTTTGTTTGATGTAGCATTTCAGCATTGCTGTGAGCTGCCTGGGTATTCCTCCTTGTCCCTGCAAGGTGCTGCTGCAGGTTTGCTGTCTTGGCAAGTATTCCTGCTCTGGCTGCTGTCACGCATCTAACTATAATGTATATGTACCTAAACCCAGGGGTTTGTGTTTCTACAGAACATTTTCATTGAGATTCATATCTAGATGCTCAGCTGGTGTAACAGAAAGTGCTAACTGCGTGTTTCTACAGTTGTTTTAGTGGTGTTTTCCATTGTGGAGTGAGGCTTTCCAAACACCTCTGGGATAAAGAAAGGCTTTGAAACTTGAAGCCATATCATTTAAGAAAAAAATAAAATAAAATCAAAGTCTTCAAAAAGCAGGAATGATTTGATTTTCAAATCATGTTAGAGAGAAAAGTTTATACGACCAGAACAGAAACAAATCTGTTCATGTGTTTCTTCTATTTTTTCTTTCTTTTCACCAGGCATCGAATTCAGGGTATCGAATGGATTATTACTGGTTCTTATCTAAGTTTAGAGAGAGCTGTGGATATATAATGAATACAGCAGAGACTTCGGTGTTTATTGGTTTCCTGGTTTATTGATGCTTCGCTTGCCTGTCTTTGCAAGTGGTGCCATTCAGGAAGGCCTGGCTAATGTCCAAAGGCAGTCTAGATTTGTTCCATTTATTGCTCTTCTGAGTTTGCCTTCTGGCAGAAAGTTTCAGATCAGGAAGTTTTTGCATATCAAGGCTCACAGGTCTGCTTTGAAAAGCTCGGAGTTCTTAGAAGTCACGAAGCCTCTCATTATAAATTAAGGGAACTATGATTCAATAGATTCTAATTCTTAATTCTTTTGTGATAGCCATCCTTAATTTTACCATAACTTTGTGTAACTAGATGAAGACAGCATTGCGTGCTGTCTTACAGCTTTTACAAAGGTGAAGTACAAGGAAGTATTACAGAGGAGAGGTATTTTGTACAGAAAGTTAGAGCAGAGTTGGGGTTTATTGTGCAGACAGGAAAACAGCCAACACTGGTCGTGCTGCAGATGGTGTCAGTAAGGAAAGTTCAAATGGAGTTGTTTCCTTTCTTCTAGAGGATTCAGAAACTGCCTTCTATGTGTTGGCTTACATTGGTCAGCAGAGCAGGAACTGCTGCACAGACAGTTAACTACCAGTGTAGAAAGGAAATGCCTTAACATCTCTGTTTCGTGGGTGAATGCAGCCCAGCAGGAAAGAGAACTGAGTAAGGACAGCTCTTGTTTTGGTTCATTTAAACTGTAAGCACCCTGATGACGGTGGCCTGGGCTTATTTAATGTTAATCCCAGAGCCATGCAGTACGTTCGACAGTGTTTCCTAATTTGGCCCATTTTTGGACTAAATATGAAGGCATTGTTTTAAGGGAAGAAACCAAAATGAGTGCCAATCAGCATAGAGCCTGGCGGCAAGCGTGTATGCTGGTGTATGGCATTGTTCTTTAGTTTTCATAAGGTATTTAAATGTATTCACTCTTTTCTACCAGTCTAAAAATTGCTGTTGCATTCAATCTTTTCTTGCCTCAGAATCTTTTCCCCATTCTATGAAAGTATTGATTATATTACTCATCCCTTATTATAAAATGACTTTTTGTTGCATTGGTAGTACTCATAGGCATACTAATTCCAGATCAGCTTTTTCAGTATGACACTGATACTATGAAGAGGGAAAAATTCAAATTCCTTTCCAGGTGCAGTTTACAGCGGTGTTGGTTTGTGCTCAGTGAAAGAAGGTGATGCGTAACACTTAGGGGATGAGTTCCAGCAGCAGAAGCTGCGTGGACAGACTTGTAAAAGCAAAACCTAAAGTCTCAAAGTTCATGGCAAATAAAAAATCCTGAAATTTCAATTCTTGTGATGTGAAGGACAGCTTGACTTGTGACTCCTGTATGCTGCCTGTCGTTATTGCAAAGAGGGGAAATAATACAGTGGGTGACTTTCCTCTAAAATTGGAAGCAGGAAAGATGTCTGAGTGCAAATGGATATGGCTCCTGTTAGCTCCTGGTGTGCACAGAGGTCAAAGGAATTTGCTTTGTACAAGATATGGTTCATGAAGACTTGTTATTTCCAGCTTTGTATAGTTTGCCTTACTTGGCATCTTCCTCTAAGGTTAAGGGATATTGCCAAGTAGCTGAAGCCAAAATCACAATTGCGTATTTTGGAAAACTGAAATATGCTGAAAGGCTAAAATATTCTTACGCTTGATGGTAGTTTTTTATTAGGGGTTAAAAAAACCCAAACTGGTATTGAACTGGGAGATGACGTGGAAGAGGATCAACAAGGTATGAAATATTTAATCATCTCAAATGTGGAGCTAAATCCTTAGATTTTCTCGTCAACTTTTTTTTAATGTCTTGAATGTTAGGTGCCTGATTTACCTCAGAAGATGGAGTACGTTCTTAAAAACCCTTCTTTTTCCATCAAGTTTCACTTCAGTATTCCTTCCAATGGCAATGATGTCTATTACTGGCAATGATGAATCTGTTGGCGCTCTTAGCATCTAATGTCGTGCTTACCTTTCATTCTTAACTAATCTAGATGTTAACTGGTCTATAACATTCATTTGAGGATTCATTACCAATACAAAATTCTTGTTCTGAATTGTGGGTTTTTTTTAATATTAAAAAAATTGTAATTGGCAAACAGCTCTTCTTGTCAAATAACTACTAGATTAAAGATTGAACACAGATAAGTCTGATTTTGCATTTTATTACTTCATGAAATAGGAAGACAATAGCCAAGTTCTTCTGTTGATGACACCAATGAAAACTCTCACTAACTATTGTAGTGAATGGTGCTGATCTGCATTTTCATACAACCCTGAGCAAAATACAGTCCAGAGAATGGAGAGAAAAGCAGCATGCAGGGAAGCTATGGAGGGTAAAACTCAGAGCCACTGCATGTGGCTGAGCAGCTTTGGAGTCTGTCCTCACTGTGTAGGTTGGACTGCTCATCATCCCAAGAGCCAGTTTTGCCGTCCATGAACTCTCCACTCCTCCCTGTGGCCAGAAAACCTGGATCTTGTTGTTGTGTCATAGGACCCTAGAGTAATTTAGATTGGAAAAGTCCCTTAATTAAGATCATCAAGTCCAACCATCTGTCAGCCTTGGTTTTTGAAAAATCCTCTCCTGAAGGCACTCCCCAGTGTTGTGTTTTGGTAGAAGGCTGAGGGCTCCCACCACGCTTGCTCTGCCTGCAGATTAGAGGAGTTGTGAATTTGGCTGTTTGCCCCCTTCAATTCCTGCTTTTTTCACTTCTTGTGAATATTTGATTTTTCAGCAAGTCTTTCCCTACCCTTCCAGAGGTGAGGGGGAGAGTGGGGCGTTTTGTTTTGTTAGGGACAGGGTAATGCCCATTCTGTAAGAGGAGCTACAGTAGAAGCAGGCCTGTACTGATAGTATGGAGAGGAGGCAGACTTGTGAAATCACAGAAGAATGAAAACCAAATCCCTGTCCCCAGATAGAGGGAGAATGAAATATGGAGGACTTTTGCTCTCTTCGTATATGAAACTTTGCTGGCATATCTTTTGGGCTTGCAGGCAGATGTCATGGTAAGGTTGGAAAAAAAGCGGATTGTCCAGATGTCTGGAGTCAGAGGGAAGCTGCTGTGTGGGGACCTTTGATAGGACAGGCAGGTTTAATGAACCGCTGCCTGGCAGACAGCAAAGTCCCAGTATCTGCTACTGCCTGACCTCTGGCGCAGTCAGCTGTGAGCCCATTATGTTAGCTTTCATATGCATAACCATCCCCATCCTTGTACTTCCAATATTATTTGAAAGGAACTGAAGTGAAAATACTGTCAAGACCCCTCTTTACCTTGAGGAAGGTGTAGGAAGAAATGATGTGAGAAGCTGTATTTGCAATGAATAACTCCCAGAAAAAAATAGCTTATTGCAGGGAGAGATCTATGAAAGCATGCTCAGGATGAAGAGCAACCATATGAGACCACCAGAACTATTAACTGAGGTTATCTGAGAACCGAGGTATCGGTAAGAATCAACAAGAGAAGATTTTGCACTTATTGCTGGAAAAAATGTCAGTGTCCTCTAGGGATTTCTAACTGCCCTTTGATAATAACTGCTAAAACCCACTGTTTTCAGGATTTGCAGGTGCTGTGCCAATCTAACTGGCTTTTCTTCTCACCTTCTATGTAGGTTTTGGTCTAAACTTTTTCTTGGTTTCTGTAGAAGTGCTGCTAGAAAATGTGTTTAAGCAGCAGAGCATCAGTTACGTAGATTTTCAATGTGTCATTAGTACAGAGGATTAAATGTAAAATGGGTTGTCTCCTGATGTGAAATATTCTTGAGAGATAACGTTTGCAATCTTACTATTGTATTTTTGTAGTGGGGAAGAAGAACCATTCATTCTTGAGTGAGGAAGCAAATACGATTGGGTTATATGCCATGTGTCCGTGGAATAGATGCTATTGGCTGCTCCTCAGGTATGGCATACTCAGGCTGTGCTCTACCACTGAGTTCCTGGAGTTTGCCCTGCAATGCTGCAAACTTAACAGGCAACAATTATCTCCCTAATTCTTGATACTTAAAGTCACTGTGGGTAGGTCCTCCTCTGTGCTTGCTAGTTTCTTGATCACATATTCGTTCACTCTATGGAGATCTGCACTACTTCCTCTCAGAGGACAAGCTTGAAGCTCAAACATAACTGCTGTGTACTGGAGCCCTGTAATGCTTTCAGTGTAACTGCCTGTCATGAAGCAGGAGTTGCATTTTTGACGTTGTTATTTGAAGCATGTCAGAGCTGGCAGTTCAGCTGGAGCCCTTTGTGCTGGGAGAAATTAGAGCTGATTTTGTTGTGTTTTTGGCTGCAGAAGGGAGTGTTTAAATGTTTCTGGAAGGAAATGACAGTTCTGCTAAATGCCCTCTCTTATACACTGAAGCATCTTGGAGTTCTGCAAAGCCAGAAGGGTTATTCTGGATTTAAACCGGTGTTCTTGTTCTGTTATACTTGAACTCTGTTTTAATGGGTGTAGACACAGAAGAATATTTTGTCCCCAGTTATGTTCTTTTTTGCAGAGGTTTAGCTCTTTCTGAGAAGATGAGTACATTACCCTGCCTAAATAACATCTCTTTGAGATTGACTGTGAGTGTATACCGTGAGGCATGCACTAAAGACACTATAAATAGTGAATCATCTGTTGCAGACAAACCGGCTTCTATAATGGAATCAGTTGGATAGGTGCCATTTATCCTTATCATTTTTCTACTAAGAGTTTTACATTAGGGGAAGAAGACTTGAAGAAATGTTTTCTAGCTGCTTGCCCATCATCCGTGAACCAAGATTTATACAGGAACTGATCTTTGTATCTTTAACACTTATTGGTATTAACAACATAGTGGAGTAACAAAACTCACTATTGTTGCAGGTTGTCGAGGAAGTCAGGAATGGAATGAGCCTGAGTGATTTTTTTTCTTTTTTCTTTTTTAATCTTGGATGCCAGAAGGTCATACATGAAATAATTCTGGGGGGAAGATCAAGAAAGCTGGAAAAGTTGGTGCCTTTCCCACTGAACTAATTAACACACCTTTCTTAACTAGCTGCAGTGAAAGAAGCCGTGCAGATGAGAATGCACTTATTTACTCTAGGTTTGCAACACTGGCTGTGTAGTAACAGCTCCACCAGCTTCAGATGCACCTGGCTGCCTCTGTCACTGAGTTCTCACCTGTGCTGTGGTTACTCCTGCAATTGTTTCATACCCAGACCATAAATTAGAGCAAGAACATGATCTGTATGATGTAGGTTTGAAGAAGTACATGGTTTTAATTAATTGGATAATTTTACTGATTTGCACTGTGGCATCACAAGGAGAGGCGTCAGTAGAAATGAGGAAGAAGTGGGGGCAGAGCTGAAGAGTAGGATATCCTTACACTAACTCTGGCATCATCCTGGTGTGCCCAGGCCCGGCATTAATAACTCAGCGTATGAACTAGATGTGTAACTTGTCATTCATTGCTTCATCTGGTTTTCTATTTTATTGGTCCATGTAGCTCAGAGTGAAAAAATGAGCAATTTGTCTGTAAATGCCATTTACCGTACCATGACTTATGTCTTTGAGTTAGTTTTAACAGCTTGATGGAGAAAGCGGTAGGAAAGCCTGAGTGAGAAAGGTATAAAAACAGCAACACTAACAGAAGGGGAGGAACTACTTCAGAAAAATAAGGTACTGTGGATGGCTGAATCTCAAAAGGAGTCTAGACTTATTGTCTAGCAGGATAAATATGAGGAAAAACAACATGTGAGATACAATAAAAAAACCAATGATGGTAAAACAAAACCGTTTTCTGACTTAAAATCAGTCTTTGTATTGATTTTTAAAATAAAAGCCCTATTTTATTATGTGTCCCTGAATATACCAGCCAAAACCTAAAAACACAAATGCTCATCTAGCCTCAGGCAGCCCCCAGCCCCCTGGCCAATATCTCTTGTCTGCCTCATGCCGCAAGAGTAAGAGAGTGTATACTCCCTTTGCAAGGTAGTTTATCAATAAAATCCCACAGAACTAGTTGAAAAGAGTCAAGAACAAACTCTTTTGGCTCTACAGTAAGCAAATCATTGAACCTTCGGTAAAAACTGATACAGCTACAAAAAATTAGGGAGAAAGTTTTGAAAAAGATCTAGCCTAAAGATGCACTATTACTACTTTGTGTGTTAGAAGCTGCTGCTTGAATTTTGGTCTGCAGTAGTTAAACCCTGAGCTGCCTCTGCTGCCCAGATCTGTCTGATGAAGAAATCCAGGGATAAAAATCTCTCCTCCAGCAAAGCCACGCTGAAGATAGGGAAAGAAAAGTAGACAAACTGCTCTCATTTGAAGCATCTAGGAAAAAATGATTCTCTTAATAATTACATCAATGAATTGTAGATTTGCCCTCGCATTCAATGCAATTACACCACTCTAGGTATGCTGAATGTTTTGACCAATAAGACCTGCTCTGCAGTGAATGAATCGTTTGATGCTGAATTTGAGAGTTGTGATTCAGTAGCTCTGATGATTCAACAGCTTTGAAGGCAAAATTCTTGTAGCACATCTAGAAATTCGGGGTGCTTGCGCCAGCCAAACAGCGCTTGGTTTTGTTGAGTAGGTTGCTGATAGAACTGGAGATGGTGAGACCGCTTTAGTCTGCATCAACTGATACTTGAGCCCTGGTTTTTGGAAAGAGAGAAAGGCATCTGTGGGTATGGAACTGCTGAGCTGTCTCTACTCCACCCCCAAGATATTCACATATTCTAAGTGAGGGGAATAATCTAACAATTGGCTTTAACATCAATTTACATATAATTAGTTCAAAATTAGGCATCTATTGGTATTTTAGATTAAAGAATAAAATAATGTTTTCAGAGCCTAGAGAATTTTCTGTTAGAACTGGCAGTAGGTGAAAAGGAAGCTGAGCATCCCTGGAAACAACCTGGCTGGCAGCAGAAAGAACAAGTGAGGAAGAAGTGTGGATGGATGGGGACGAGAAGCTTCCTTCTTTTCCACCATGCAGTGTTATTTGTGGATGTAACTCAAGTATCCTTGAGTAAGAAGAATGGAAGCGTTCCCTAGATAGTGCCTTGGACCTAAATTAAACTATGCTCCACTCAGGGAACGAATAAACTGAAATACTTCCTTCTTAATCGTGGGCCATTTTGCTTGGCAAACTGCCTTGGTTTTCAAATGGCAAAACACTTGATCAAACCACTTAGTCTGGTAGTGGCTGCACAGAATTAACACAGTAGTCAGCTAAGGACAGGCTATCAGGCTCCAGTGCAGCGATCCCATTGGCACTGCTTGTTGAATGCATCAGACTGATCACTTCGCTTTCGCTATTCTGCATTACAACTTGGAGTCAGCAATTAAAATTGCAGTGTGGATGAGCACCATTCAAGAGCTCCAACGCAACCTGGGTTCTTTGTTTCTCCATCCCCACACCTGGAATTTAGGTCAGCCAGGCTCCTTTCAGGCAGAGCAAGCTGTGAGCGGTGTGCCTCGGCTCCAGCCCCCACACTGTTAGCGGGAGCTGCCTCCTGCCTGGTGAGTCAGCGCTGGGAAGGTTGGCATGAAAGGCTGTGAGGCCCTGCGCCCACATGCCTCCAGCCGCCGTGATGCAGGCTCCCCATTAACAGGCTGCGTTGAAAGGACTGAGCCTTCCCTCAGAGGATCAATTAGCAGCCTTAAAATAGAATAAGGGGAGGCAGAAGCCCTCGCAGAGCCCTGCTGCTAGGAGCTCTCCTTCTCAGAGAAAATCCAGCAGTAAGCAAGTGCCTGACAGATGATGGAGAGCTTTCTGTCCTCCTTCCCCTTCTAACACTTATTTCCCTGTAATTACTGGAATGCTACTGGTCGCAGCAATCTAGTTACAGTTGCATCAGCGCTTCTGTTAACAGTTTCTATTTCCAGGGCTTCTCAGTTTGGCAGTAAATACCTGCCAAGGATCCGGTTTGGCACACAAGTCCTTACAGCACAAAGTTCAAAATGACTTTTCTATGCAATTGTTGTAAGTCTTCATATTTCAGCAATGCGCAATAAGAACACAACTTACACAGTTTCTATGCTTATTAATTTAAATGTGGAGTTGAGATAAAAGTTCCGATCTAACCCTTGGGTCTGCCAAGCAATACCTTATTATCCTTACCCATCTGCTGGGGACACCTTTGGAAATCTAATTTCCCAATTCTGATAACTGTAAGTTACCATGAAGCTGCTGTTGAATACCAAAACCTCTTTGATAAGTACAGCAAAGGCAGAAGGCTTAGAGTACTCCTGAAATTGCCCAACCGTAATTCCTAGTTTAGGAATTCATCTAAACAGCTGAATGTAGGCCATGATTCGACAGCACTGCCCAATTTCTTTGTGTCTTTGAAATTTCTTTAAATTATTTTTACTTCTTCGTATCATTGCCTTTCTACAATTCCTTCAAGCGTTAAGTTCCTCAAAAATGTTAAATGTGTTTTCAGTGTATTTTTTTATCAGTAGTTCAACGCGAAGGGCACAATGCTAAGATTTCATGCAATACCTTTGACTTCATCACATTTCATTGTAGAGCATTTCCTGAAGGAGAAAAATGATAAAAATGTCTCAGCCCAAAAAGCAGTCGGAATAAGTTGCAGATCTGTGTATGCTAAACTGCCCTACGCAGCTTTGATTTGTGTGACCAGCACTTACTCAGCAGTTCAGTATAACTCTTATTGACCTTGGCAGCTGTCACATCGCTGGCTGGATTTTATGTCGCTTGAGGTGTCAGTGTTCAGGGGGAAAGATGTGCAGAATATGCGTGGTTTTATTTGCAGGCGGGATGAGGTAGAACCCAAACTATACTTCCAACAGCATTATTTCACAGATGACAGTCGCAGGAGACCTGTGACCAGCTTTAACCTTCTAATAGTGTGCATTAATTAAGGCTACGAGAGAATACCAAGCTGCCAAATATAGAAGCTGTAGTTCTAGGGTCTTTGATTAGCATAGTCTTCCAAACCTGCTCCATGACAGAACTGAAATCCAAAGGCTTTATGAAATATTTTTTGAGAGCAGAAACTCATAGACTTATCTTTCATTTACAAAATATTTTAATAAAAGGGCAAATCTCATCCCACGTGCAGGATGGATAGCTAAGGCTTCCATTAGCTGCCAAATAACCGGAGTGAGAAGGCGGAGTATAACACAGACTCACATTCCAGCTTCCCTTCTTCCCTAAACAAATGCTGGATACTTTTCTCCACCTACACCCCCTTACAGATTGCAGAGAAATAAGTCTGGGATTGACCTTCCCTGGGGCAATCTGCTCCTCCTGAAACCATATCTGCATAATGGTTCTGCAATAAACAGATGTGATCAACTGCATTTGTAATATAAAATGTAATGTTTTCTGAATATCTTGGATGTCCTCTTGGGGGTGAGTTCGGTGGCACATAGATCCTTACATGATCTGAGCTCTGCGGGTTGCATCCCCTCCGATGCCTGGAGCTCACGTGGTCACTCTTAGCCCAGCCCTGCAGGAGTTGAGCACCAGGAAGATCATTTTTGCTCATAAAAGGCATTTTGCAGTGAAAGTAAGAGTGATGATTGATCCCTGTGGCTTGGAAAAAAAAAAATCCATAGTGAATCAGGATAGTCACCTGCATTATTCCTGACAGCTTTATTTGAAAGGTGTACCATATACTTTCTGTCTATGATGAGAGCACTTCATTTGCAGATGAGGCTGTGTGTGGGGAAGCATAGTTTGTAACTGAATGTTAGTAAATGAATAAACTACTTGAGATGCAAGGCACTATGTAGCTGATACCTTGTGCTTGTCCTGTCTGTCTTACAAGGGCTTCCCTTATAAGCCACTGGTGTAAATGAGCACGCAGTACCTAAGGGTTAAACTCTTTCATGAAACTCTCCAGTATTATAACCTCTGTTCCTTGCTATTTTCTTTCCTCTCTCTCCTTTTTCCTGACATTTTTCATTCTGTTGATCAATCTGACCTGCCTGTTCATGCAGCCTACTGCTGGGCATGAAATATACCTGAGAAAGGGCTCGTGGACGTTGTCTGCAGACGCTGCCCAAAGAAATGCCCTCAGCACTGCCACGGGAGTGCTGTGCCAGCTCCTGCAGTAACTCTCGGTGACAGATGCCACCTTTTTGGAATGGCCAAAGCAGTCTCTGACACTTCTGTTTTGACCTCATATTGATCGGCTCTTTGTTCTGTTAAGGTTCTAGCAAATAACTATGCTAATCCAGATAAACTAAGTCACAGCTGAAGGTCAGCATTAGCTACAGAGCAGCCTCCAGCCACTTCCTGATGGAGTGAAAGGGTACCAGAAGGATGATGATGATTTTAACACAGTTCTATGGGGAACTTATATATTGACATCATCCTCTAAATCTCATCATCTTTGATGCTGACTTTGATCAATGCAGTTAATTGTGCTTGATTTCCCAAAGGATATCCAAATGCAGCAATTAATTTAATTACAGATAAATTACAAAATTTAAAAGAGAGAGAGAGACTGATTTCAGTCTGTTACACCAAGCCATTTTTCTTGGATCCAGTATTTAGTAGTATGTTTTAATCAAGCAACCATTGTACGGGGAGGTGGATATGAGCTGCTGATTCTACTAGATGGGCAAAGCTTAATAATTCCAACCTTCATTACAGCTCTGGTATATTTACTGCAGATATTTTAATGCAGAACTGAGCGTAGTTGCTGTGCTGTGAGAAGAAGCATCTAAACCCTATCCCTGCAATCCCATAGGCTTCTGTCTATCATATAAAGGTGAGAGTCATGGGGTTTCTGCACTATTTTCTTAGAACTAAATTTTCATTGACCTTTGGCAGAAAAGTTTCTTTAACTACAGCCTGGTCTTGCACTTCCCGGAGAGCTGGAAGTCAGAGTTAATGAGTTATATTGAGGTGAGAAACACTGGTGTCCTTTTCTTGGAAATATGCTTCACTTTCTCCTTACTGCTACGGGGTGGCTATCACAGGAAGATCACAGAAAGGAAGACCAAAGTGTTTTTCTCTCCTTTGCTCTCTGTGGACAAGGAATTTGCTGTTTAATTTTTTTTTTCTTTTCAATCACAAGGAAAATTATTAAATCATGTTCCCTAAGACAAAAATATACAAGCTTACAAAAGCTTGTAGGAGTGAAGTTAAAAGCGGGAAGATGGTAAGCAGTGAGGAGTCAAAGCATTCATTTATTTCCATCCCCGTACCCCTTTTCTTACACAAGTTGCCCTGGAAATTTGACAGAAATTGCTTTCTATCTGGTTGGTGATGTTCCATTTAATACCTGTGAATCCCCCGAAAGGCATTTCAGTGGCAGCGGTGGTCTGGGTCATCCACAAGCCTTTCTGTCTCCTCTTCCTGGCATTTCTAAGAGCTTCCATGCACGTTGCTTTTTGCTTGGTAATGTACTACACTTCCACTCAGTGCAAGCAGCTAGAGGTGAGCTGCAAAATCCTTTCCTTTGGGCTCCTGTGTCCTCACTGCCCTATGGTGGGCAGAGCTGCCCAAGGGACCCACAGTGATGATCAAGTCCAACCCCTGGCTCTACACGGGACCACTTCAAACCCTGTGTCTGAGAGCACTGTTCAAACACTCCTCGAACTCCAGCAGCTGAGGGCTGTGCCCACTGCCCTGGGGATGCTGTTCCATGCCTGCTGCCCTCTGGTGAAGAACCTTTCCCTAACACACAACTCATGGATTGCAGTTGCCTAGTTTAATGTATAAATACTGGCTTGAGTGACTTTTTGGCCTACTACTTTACAAGTCTACGTTCTCTGATAGCCTACCTTGATTTCTCAGATATTCAAGTTGATGAAAACAAAACAGAACAGAGTAGGAAAGCCATGACTTTTTCTAAGAGAAGAGCTTTTCCATTTAATGTTGTTTGTTGTTTTGCGTGGAAGGCGTGCACCAGGCACTCCATCAGCAGTGTCCCTACAGCTGCTGCATCAACAAAGCTTGGGGGCGCAGGGCAGCTGTGTCATACTAAGTAGTTTTCTTTGCAGATCCGTTCCTTCCTGAGTCTCTTTGTACCCCTGATCTCATTGATTTTATTGGCTGTGCTAATTTAGCAGTCCTTTGGGCTGATGATCATAATTATAACACACAGCTCAGCTTGAGTAAACAGGTTCATTGCAGACCCAGCGTTTTCTGATGTCCAATGGCAAATAAACATACCTTTGACAAGTGGTGCTTCTTAAATGCTTCTCTCTGCTTGCTGCAAATCCTGAAGAGCTATTGCAGGATTATGCAGAAAATGGGAGTTATTCTGTATTAAGTTAAGCTCCATACATTTTCTCCCATTGCTCTACAATTTTTGTAAGGCTGAGTTCTTTAGAAGCAGATGGACACTGACAGAATTCAGGATAGCTTTTACTGTGCCTACCCAACTACAATCTTTTTATTGTTACTAATAAGGTAAATATTTATGTCAGGTTTTTCTTTGACAGCTATCTCAGTGTTACTGTGTCATGCAGTTGGCGGAGTGTGTTTTTAATAAAGACATTTGTTTTAGAGTTCAGTGGTGAAATATAACTGCACTGCAGAAAGCTGCATATATTATAGACAGTAATTGGTAATAATTATAAAATCCTTTGCCAGAAAATAGTGATGAAAGAGCACTTAGATGAATGACAAATGAGCTGTTCAAAGCTCAGGTGATGCCAAAGGTAAGGCTGCAGGGGAAGGTTAATTCACTGCCTCTGTGCACGTGTGCTGCAAGTATTAATGGTCCCCCCCTCCTTGCACCTTGAAGGCTTTCTGCTTCAATCAGTGGGCAACCCCACACTCCCTATTACTTCATGCCCGCCCTTGAAGGAACAAAACCCAACTTCATTAATTGCACTAGGGTTGCGGTGTGCTCTGATACAAGCATACAGATTCTCCTCATACCCCAGTACGGCAGCAGAAGCTGGACAAGATCCAGAAGCCCTTATTTGCATCATTACATGCTCCTGTCCCAGCCACTCTTCCATTTCCATTAGCTGGAAGGTAGAATGAATAATTGGAAATAACACGCAGTCTGTTCTGAAGTAGGACAGGACTTGAAGGCAAGCATTCAAGAGGAAATTATTGGTCCAAGATATGTCTTAAGGATGCAGTGCGTTGGCGTGATCAGTGTTAGGAAACAACTGCTGCGATCAGTTTTAGCAGCATATTCTTCTGTCACTTTTATCCACGCAGCTCTTTGGATAAATACATTTAGTGGGAGTTCTGGGCATACACTGATTCATCCGGCTACAGTGCTTAAACACATCTCAGCAACTTGTACTTCAAACAGTATTTAAACTCAATCTTTTAATTCAGTACAGACATTATTTGTGTAGTATCTAATCCAGTGCAAAACTTTCTTCCACTTTATTTCTAGCTACGATACCAAAAACAGGTTTCAGCTAAAGCATCAAATGCTGTTTTATCTGATATGGCTTTATTGGTTGAAGATGATACTACATAGTAGGTCTATTAATGAGGGAAAAAATTTCTTTCCCATAGATAAATATTTAGTACCTGAACTAATAAGCTCACTTCACAGGAGAGATACTCTTCTGAAGAAGCAATTCTGTTGCCCCAGTGTGACTTTACATGTAAGAAAAGGGATGAAGTGAAACCTCCTTAGGAAAATATGAATAGAAATGCATTATTGCTATTTTTGGATGTGGTCTTAAGATAAGATTCAAGCTGAGAAAGTACATCCTGTTTTTGTTTTATCAGGATGCGACATCTCAGTCTTTTGCCACTGCTGGAGCCTGCAATTAGGGCAGAGTGATTTCCAGCCTCCTTGGCCTTCACTTGATTTGTGGGCTGTCAGGGTGCTGCCTGAAATGTAACAAACTGATTAACTATAAGGAATTTTGGGGCCACAGTATGCTCTATATTTTCCAGTTAACCTTTTTACTAAGTGAGAACCTACTTTTGGGATGATAGTGCTTGATTAATTATTAGCTCTTATTGATCACCACAGTTACACGAACTCTACGGTATAACTCAGATTTTTTTGGCCAAGTAACTTGTCATTGTGAGCTACAGCTTTGCAGAAGAATAATCTGTACAACCATGAGATATATAGCAGCAAAAGTATCAGAAGGAAAAGAAGTATCTCAAGGATTTCCTGCTGTGGCATTATCTCCTTCTCTTTCTTCCTCTGAGAAAGACAGCAGCTGAATTTGCACTCTGTCAAAGAGCTGAGAAGTCAGACTCGTTTGTAGGACCCACCACCATTTCCAGGGCCATCTGAAAAGCACAAGGTGATATTTTTCCTCATGCCTCGGAGACAGCACACAGAGGTATGGGTTTCATTTTTTGGTGGAGTTTCCCAGAGCAAGTTACACTGTCTACAACAAGACATGCCTCAGTTAGGAGGAGCAGTGACAATTCTCCCTGATGTAAACTGGTGTTTGCTCTCTCCTTTCCTTGCTGCTCAGACTGAGCTATGGGTGCAGAACCATCCCTGTCCTTAAGGAACAAGATGTGCCTGCTAGTCCTGCAGAACTATGTACTAAGTGAATGCAACAGGACAGGCAGCTCTCCGAGGTTCAGTGCTCAGGTCTGAGCTACTACTTTTGGCACAGTAATAACATCACTGTCAAAAAGTAGGTTTTTCCCCCTTTCATCTATCAATTTCTAGCAGCCTATCTTTTTCTATTACTTATACTTTTGTATGCGTATAACTACACCAGTGCGCTAGGCAAGCTTCTTGAGTGCTAGGTGCTTAAATGCTTGGCAGTTCAACTTAAACTCTGGAGGAAATGGATGCATTGAAACATTTTCAAAGCAGGAAGGAAGGTTTCTGCATATTATAGCTGTGTTGAAGCTGTAGTAGCTATTACTCATTGCAGAGAAGTCTTCAGATGCTGCTGAATGCAGTTCAAGGAAGAGAAGTTCTCAGAATTATTGATGTTCAGATCAGTAAATGTGTCTGGCATTTATCACTTCAGAGGATGGTCATGCTTTACTTTCCAGGTATGCTGCAACCAAAAACCTTGTGCTCACAGAGCAGATATTGAGTCACGTTAGCTTCAAACTCACTTCAACTTCACCACTCATATGAAGAAATGCAATTTAGTGGGAGGCTTATAAATATGTTTTAATTGGACCATTACCTGTCTCATCTTTTTGCCACAAAAGCTGAAATTACCTGTTCCTATAACTACACATTATTTCATGGTTTCATTTAACAACTGTTTTTGCCTCAAACTGAGATGGTTTGACGTATGCAGTGTTGGTGATCTGGAAATAAGCCCAATTTGAGTAGACGTGGATAGTGCATGTTAGTTAATTGCCAGGTGTAGTTTGATTCTTTATCATAAATAAATATTTTTATATGTTGAAATGGTGTGTTTGCATTGAACAGTAAGTTAACTGGATACCAAATGAATATTAGGTCTGTTTCCTATTAAATGAAGAAGAATGGATCTCAGTATGCAGTGAGACTAGCGAACGGCAGCGCTTATTTTTAGATTATGCTTTTAAAGCTAAACACTATCTTTAAGTAGAAGAGGAAGGTGCCATTTCTTTCATTACATTTTTACACTTGATTTCTTTTGGCAGGTTAAGACAGCAACTTTACATGAAATGGATGATTGGTTGGGATTTTGTGAATCCTGGCTTCCAGGTTCTTTCTTTTCTAATAAATCACAGCGAAAGTGGTCTTCTTAAGTCTGCTCATTAGTCTTCATTTTTGTCGTCTTCTCTTGATTTCATTTTGAAAAGACTCTGAATTAAATAACTCTCATCCTTCTGTTAAAATTAATGGGTGCAACTAGGCTCTCCAAACAAGTGAATGACCACTGTCTGATCACTGCCGAGGTTAAGCATTTAGCTTTCACTGTAACCTAGCTGCAAAAACCTTGTTTTTAAGTCTGGTTATCAGTTCCTGCCGCATACTGAGGTCCCTTTCTGCCCACCTCAGTACTTAAGAGTTGGGGGTACAGATCCTGCATCCTAGTGCTGCAGCCAGTTCCGCAGCAATCCCAAGCTAATTTACTTTACCTGTGTTTGTGGTACAAATGCTTTACCCCTACCACTGTGGTGTGAGAGCAAATGAAACTTTAAAGCTACCTTTGTTCTACTTTCTTTCAGCACAGGCAATAGACTTTTCCAGCTACCTCTGGACCTTACCCAGAGGGCTTTCCATTTTCATGCTCATGCTTTTTTTCCATTCCTTTTGTTACTAAAAATCAAATATTTAATCATTTACAAAGATTCTTTTCAGATTTCTAGATGGATGAGAAGACATAAATCGAATTATGGGTACTTGCTGGCAATCATATGGACTTGATCTGCCTGATAAGAGGAGCATGAATTAATTCAGATTAACATTTAACGACCCAGGAAAAAATTCTTTCCTGGTACTCTGCAAACAAAACTCTTCTGGTGTCTGGGGATTAAGTGAGGCTGAATAGTTCGTGAATTGCTCTTCTCATTCTCTTTTATTCCCACCTTGCTTTCCCTTGAGAATGGCAGAATGAAATCTGCACAGGTCTCAGATTTTCACTAAAACTTCAATCTGTTTCTGTCAGTCTGCCTTTTTCAGGAGTTAGGGAAGCACTGAACACCCTCTGATTTATTTTCCTTTGAGCTTGTGTAATTCTAGATGCAAAACTCAAAAAGAAAGAAGTTTTGTATTAGGCACTCTTGTATTATTTCCAGGAATAATATAAAGTGGTAAAGAAAATCTAAAAGCTGGTGACTTTCTGATTCATCTGAAGAGCAATAGTGTAGCATCTCCTTTGCTAATTGCTGTATGCTTGCCTCGACTTAGGAAAAATGAGTCCAACTACCTGCAATACACAGCTGAATTCAGGGTTTCAGAGAGGTCCGACAGTAAATGCAGAATGGGGAAAGTGTTCTAAAGACTGTCTGCTAATTGAGAATGTTTGAAGGCATAAAAACAGGTTTAGAGCCCAGCTTTCAGCAACTGCTGCCAACCAGTGAGGGATACTTGAACCATCAGACACAAAGGATGCTTTTCTTTTTTTTTTTTTTTCCCCAACTAAATCAATACCTCCAAACGTACAAAGTGGTTTTTGATCTCGCCAAACACCCCACAAGTGGCACTGACTCTTCAGTACTCATGCTAAGAAAGTCATGACTTCTACAGAGCAGCTTGGAAACATCCACCAAATGAATCCTCCTTTGGTAACTTTTAAGAGCAATTATTTTATTCTAGGTATGAAATTCCTCATCCATTGCTGTGAAGATTTAATTATGTGGTAAAATTTCTCTTGCTTATATTTCAATTCGCTGAAATATTGACCCTGCTGTACTCTGTATTGATAGATAAAACTGCAGCTTTAGTTTGAGCATTGAAATCTCACAGCTGTTCCTCCTTTGAAGTGCTGGGCTCTGATACACTGCGGGTAATCCAGCCTAGGACACCATACGGCTAAGAGGCACGTGAAGACTCTTCCACTGTTTTCTCTTGCTTGGTCCAGCATTTTAGAAAAAGCAGCAGAACTGCTGGCACGAGGTAGGTACTGCCAGCAGTGCAGACTCTGGAGACCAAGAAAATGGATGACTCAGCATACACCATCTTTATTATGAAAGTGTTTCTTGGAAGATGGGAGAGTGGGGCAAAGTAGTGCAAAAAATATCAGTTTGGAATTTTTGAAAGAAGTATATATCTTTTTTTGCTTAGGATTGTACCTGATGGTATTTCCTGTTTTGTAACAAATTTAAGAGATGTCCTACTGAATCAGACCGGCGTAGTATTGCCTTTGATGGTACAATGGAGATGCTTTTTAGGGAGAGCATGTGAGCCATCCCTCATGTGCCTCTTCTTATCCTAATTCCCCAGAATCCATGACATTGAATTAGGAACATTACAGCATGATTTTGAACTTCAAGTAGATTATTCCAAAATATTTCAAGCAACAGAAAAGGATAAATCTGCTTAATTTTAATATTGTATGATTTTTTTGCAAGCCCATCCACCCCCTCTGGATAAATAAAACCTATTGATGTGAGCATTGTAAATATTATTTTGGGATGGCTATAATAAATGCAACATTCTGTCTCTTACTTTTCACAGTTACTGATCACTCTCAGCCACTCAAGTGTATCTTTGCATTAACTGCTGTCCATAGGGACTTTGTATTCTGGAAGCCACAGGTGGCCAGCGGGTAGCTGAAAGCTGTCACCTACCGCACAGGTGGGAGATGCGAGTTCCGTGGGCTCTCAAGGTAATGTTGAGAGCTTATAGCTCTACAGTAGGAGAAATCTGAGTTGTAGGTATTTTTATGTTATTTTCAGTTGGCGCTGGTTCAACTAGTGAATTACCATTAGTTGTCATTGAATCACTGATGAATTCATGTCCTTTTAAATTATTTTTGAATGTGTGCCTACAGGCTCTAGCAGGCTTCTTCAAGTCATATAAATGAATAAATCAACAATAGGTATCCACAAAACTATTACACTCGGGAGCACAAATGGCTCAGTAAGAAAGCACTTATTTAATATTAAATATTTGTTTTAAGCTTCTTGCACTTTCAGTATAACTAGCTCTTTATCTATTGTTAAAATGCTTATCTTTTTGTGGTAGGCAAGGAACAGTTACCTATTGGAAAGCTAAGGGGTACGTGGAGAAGAGCTTGAGAGCTCTGCGAGTTAAAAATGAACTCAGGGATACGAAACAAATAGAGATACACTACTTGTGTTTGCTGTAGGTTTTCCTTCCTTTCCTTCTTTCTTCCTTTCCTTCATTCTTTCATCTGAGTGGCTGGGAGAAAATGTCACGATTACAGTTAATTATAACTAATCCTTCAGAATTTCAACACAGACTAACAGAAAGTTCAGAGTTCCACCAGCAGTTTGCTCTGTCCCTAGGAGGCAACGAGACTTTGCTTAAAATAGTTACATTATTTCGTGGCATCTGAAAAAAAATACTCCACATTTCTTAGTAAATGCATCAGATATGGTTCTGAGAACCAAGACTGTAGGGAAAAGCAGTAAACTTCCAGTACTTGTGCACAGGTTCTAGGACTACAGAACATCTTTTTTTTCCCTTAAGTTCAGAAATGTCACTCAAACACAGAACTTGGTAAGGAAATGGTTTCATCTTGTTTTACGCACACACAGAGAGGGAAAATAAATCACTGCAGACCTTAGAAAGGAACAACCAGATGAGGATTTTAGAGGGAGGAAAACATTACTAAAGTTAGTAGCTGTTGGCTTAATTGGTTAGTGGCATTGAGAAACACTGCAGCGCAGATGGTCGCCTTTAGAAAGGTTTGGGTTTGTTACTCCCTGTACTGCTGATGCTCCTGGATGTGCTGCACTTGATGGTTTTGTGAATTATTGAGGAGTGAGAATGTGTCAATTACTTGCTTCATGGACTACCTGATGTGTGCAACGATGCTGATCTGCATGCTTAACAGTAGAAGTGTGTGGTGGAGAACAGAGGAGCAGGTACACTGAACTAGTTCCAAAATGCTGCTAGGAGGCTGCCAGTGCAAGTGCATGGGCTGGAATACATCTCCCTGGAAGCATTGCCTAAGGAATGTGATCTGTACAGTAAGCAGGTCCTCAGAAGAAATGAACCTAAGACAAATCCCTGCTACCCCTAAATAAAGAGGAAGAAAGCAGCGGGGGATGATTTTAAAATGTTTAAGCCTTCTTTAAAAAATATGCAACAAAAATTGTTTCAAACGTGTTTTGTATCTATTCTCGGACTTCTGTTTAGCCCTATTCTACATGCATTCCACATGCAGGTATGAATGATATTTGAATTGAATCCGTTCTATTGGGAACTGGTTAAATTTAATATGTTATTTTATATTTGAAAATGAAGAGAGGTGCAATTTTAGAAACTTATGCAAAACATGGTAAGCTGATGGAAAATTGTGTGTAATGCATTCATTGTGTTTGAGTGTGTATAGACAGGATATAGCAACAATTTGTAAAGAAACTCTGAAGAGGGCTGAGTCCTGACAGGGAGCTCCTGAAAGAGGGGGAGAGCTGGTATGAAGGGAGGCTGTTGGCTGAGCTGGACATCCTTCTCACTGCTGGTTCTTGAGGCTAAAATTGGCGACTGCTCTCTGTGCAATTGCTCTGGAAATTGTGATGGAGTATTCAGCTGGGCTCTGAGTTTCTTTTCGTTCTTTCCTCTTATTTCTGTTGTAGAATCTTCAGTTCTGTTTTTCTTTTGTCTTAAAAATTGCAGCTATCCGTAGTGTGAACACTTTCTTATTTCATGTAGACAAGGAATTTAATAACAGCTCATTTAAATAATAAAATTAGCAATGTACTATGTAGAATTATTAAAGACAGATTTTTTTTTCCCCTTATGAAATAGCGCTAGGAATACTTTTGTATCGAGCAATGATCTGTGCAAATATATTCACAAGACAGAGCCAGCCAAGTTCAGTGCAGTGTGGTGGAGAATGGAAGCTGTTCAGTACCAGAGTGGCTGGGTCAGACCACATTTCTGCAGCTGGCTACATTCAGGAACATCTTACCACCACTGGCCCATTTGGAGGTATGGTCCAACTCTTCAGAGGCTGAACATTGTCGTGACTGTCCTTGCCTGCCAGCTGCTTTTTTTGCCTTTGCAGCAGGTTTTTACATGCCGCAGTCCATCGAGCAGAGGCGTGGGGCAATCAAGGTGCATTGACGTTGGACTGAACTGCAATCCCAAGGCAGGAATTTCTGTGTGTTTCTAACATGGTGACCAGACTTAATTCATTGTGCGGATGCTCAGAACTATGTGATGGGATTGAACCTCCTTGAGGAAAAACCCTTCTTGGGAATCTCCTGTGGTAGTGCATATCTGCCATGCCCCAGATGTGTGACGAAGGATGACAGGCAATAACTAAGAAGCATGTTAAAAATAGCCAGTCAATTTAACATCAGCATCAGAATGCCATTATTGATTGCGCTGAGCAAATCCCTTCAACATTTAATTAAAGCCGTAGAAGAGAAGCACTAAAAAAAGCAGAAAAGCCAAAAGCAAAAACAGAATTATAAGAAAATCTTGTGAATTTTTTTTTCTTTTTTACAGTCTTCAACAGCTTCAGACCTAATAATTACTCACTAGCCTGAAGCCCACTTTATCTCGTGCTATCACCTTTGTTACCAAGTAGCGTCTCAGAACACAAAAACCTTAATTCTTGACAGGTTCCCCAGCTGCTAAATTATTGCCAGTTACTACTTGTAGAAAAGACCTTCTTTCTACGAGTAGAATCGCTGCTCGCTGCTCTTTCTGTAAAGCTAGACTCCAATCAGGAAAGGTTAATAGCTTGTGAAGTGCCTCCATTGAAGCTTTTCTTCTTTTGCATGGCAGGTGGAATTCTTGCCCTGTCACAGGTGTTGAATAGGAAGCAGATGCATTGCTTTATGCCGTACTGTGCTCCTGTTTTTCTTTAACAGGCATGCCGTCATACTTTAAGAGGACTTTCTCTTACACACCACTACAAGTGCCGTGTTTCCCTGAACATTAACAAGGCTATCACATATTTAACCTCCAGGGACTCTAGCCAAGAAGATAATTGGTCTTTCTCAATAGTTCTGGTCTGTACTCCAATTTGTAGTGATTATATGCTTGATAAATATACCTCCTTCTTTAACCCAACATTGGCACCAAAAGGTCTGATCCTGCCTTCTCAATTTCAAGGTCATCTTGACATTTGAACAGGGCAAATGATTTTAGGGTTGGTGAAAAGCAAAAATGTCCCCGTACACACAAAGTCTGTAGGAGGGCAGGTGGTGGTTTCTGATCTTCGTGTACCCCTGGTGGTACAGCTGAGTTCATCGAAGTGCAGATGGAAGGTCTGTCCCAAAAGGGACTAGAGTGCAAATGTTAAATGCTTTCTGGTGGCTGAAGGACTGCAGGACTTGGGTTCTCAAGGGAACCCAAGGAGGGATGAGCAAGAGCAGGTCTCTGCACTGTGACTGGGAGCCACCAGGGGATGCAAGGGGTGTTAAATCTCTATTAATATTTAGCTCAGACTTGCCATTCACCCCTTGTAGCTAGCGGGACCACCCTCTGCTACTTATACCTTGGAAAGCAGTGCAAAATAAAGTCATACAGAGAGGAATGATGTGTGCTTTAGAAATCACTTCCAATCATCAGAGAACCAGGGTGGAGAAGACCAGGAAGGGACATGGAGCTGAGGGCAATGGCGTGCTGCTACCCTTCTGCTTGTCCAGTGAGCTCAGCGCTGCTGGAGGCCTGACTTCAAAACCTGGTTCAGCAGTTGTTTCAAGTTTGGGCAGGGATGCACACTGGGATTTGGGGTATTGTACCCCACAGTGAGTAGTGAGTTTGGACTTAATGCAACATTAAGACTGGCTTTAAGTATTCACCGAGCTCTATTTTAGCTAAGGTCTTAATAAAGATTAAAGTCCCGCCTACATGCATTTCTTCTGCATTACTAAAGAAGTCATCATCTGAGAGTATGTTCACAACAGGACTGCCATCATTTATGGCAGGTGTCTTGATAACTCCATAATTAAAAATAAATTATGTTTGGTCCTTAAATAGGAATAATATTAAATGGAATGCCTGCTTAATCTTTTAGGTCTGCCACAAAGAAATGACACTACGAGAAGTGTGAATGACTGATATCCTCTTTCTTTTCCCTCCCTGTTCTAATTACACACGATGGCACTCACTGTGTCCCCTGTGAATGCCCAGAATTGGTGCAGCAGGGGAAATGCAAACTTCCTTACACTGCAGTCTGTTCATTAGCATCGATTTCTGAGGCGCTGCCCCTAAGGATGAGAGGATAATTTCTTTTTCAGATTCCCATGATTCCAGCTTATAATAGACTATTAAAAATAACTTATAAACCTTCAGTGTAAGTTCTGCAAGAATGAGAGATTCAAGAATTTGAGATTTGAGCTTCTCATAACCCACCTTTCTGTGAAGCATTAAAGCCCAAACGGCCACAACTACTGGGTGCCTGTCCTCTATGTAGCCCTTGTTTAAAGCCGTGCCTTCAGACTGCTCATCTCTTGTGGCAGACATTCATTATCTGCTTGACTTTCTTCTTCTTTTCTTCTGGTGCCATTGACTTCAGCCTGAAAGCCAATACTACTAAAAATAAAAATACCATATTTCATATATGGAAAAAGCTGTCATTTCTTTGCAGTTGCAGTGCTCTGGTAAAGATTATACAATTCAGAATTTGTTTGGTGCTTTTTATCTTTCCCCCATGTTAGATTTGCTTTTGTGGTGCTGTGTAAAAACAGCACTACCACCACACTTACACAGCCTTCCTTATAACGAAGAATAGGAAGTGGATTAATTCGTCTAACTGGGTTTGATCTGATTTGCGCAGTCTCTTTTATTAACTCGAGGCATAGGAATACATAATGAGCAGCGGTGAAAAGTGCTCAGATATCCCGAAAGTCCAATGTTAATTATGATTACAAAAATTGCACCTGGGACACTTCTCCTGATTTATTTTTTTTGCTATCTTCCTCCTTTTAAAAAATGGCCATCTGAAGGAAGAAAAACATTTCAGACCAAGTAATTTGAAGGACAAATCATACCGTGTGCATATTAACGGCAAAGAGTGAGAAAACAAATCGTAGGTGAGCCCTGGTTTTGACAGGTCTTCATTCACGTGCCTCAAGTATCTACTTTTAGATAGCATAAAAATTCATACAGTATTATGAAATACTTTCTAAAAAAGGTGGAATATATCACTAAGGACATTTGATAGCATAGTTTGATCACTTTCTATTGACACTGGAGTGGATGGCTTGTTTCTAGTACCAGCTTGCTCTCAATCCTTGTTCCCTAAGAAGCAGACAATAAACGCGTCTGTGTGTTTTTATGCAGTTGCTCCATTTAGAAGTCTGGAATTTCATTTTGTGAAAATGTTCTCTATTCCTCTATAGGCTTTATTCCAGATGCTGTGCAGGCAGGTTGGTTCACATCCCCACGGTACAGAGAACAGAAAAAGACGGCTTCTATACCCATCCTGCTGAAGATAGACCTGCCTGTAGTGTGTGGCTTTATGCCCAGCTCTGCTGGAGCTGGCTGTTGCGTTGCAAGGCTTGCCAAAATTATGCACAATAACAAGCTCCAATCTACATAACACCTGGCCTGTACAAACCAGGTCATTATGAACTTGATCCAAGCTGTCATTCAAGTAGCTTTGTTATTCTCTTCGTAGTCCAAGGCAGTCATCCACAAGGAAGAACTGGTGTAATGCTTCCAATACTTGCAGTGCTTGGGTGCTGGTTTCCTTTCTTTGAGCTCTGCAAAGCAGGCCCACTCCATGTAACAGGAGGATGAGAAATAGAAGTAAGAAGAAACAACAAGTGATAGGGGCTGAAGAAGTACAAAAGCCAAAGTGGTTACTCCATTTTTTGCTCTCTTGTTCCAAGCTCCTTCATGCTCTGTCTGTGTTATATTTTCCTGTTGCTGCTGCTTGTTTTTTTTTACTTCAGCTCTTCTACTCAAATTGAGAAAAGCACACTTATCTCCTGTATTTACTCTGCTTTTTTCCTACCTGTCTTTCAGGTAACATACACTCCTACACAAAGTCCTCGAGGAACACTGATATCCCAAGGAAGAGAATCAAAGGCAGAGTGCCTGCGATGAAGGGAGCGGGCACTCAGCCTGCTGTTGGACAGACCTCTGGTCTCCCTCTTGTGCTGCCTCTGCTGTGTATCAGTGCTGCAGGGGCTCAGGCTGCCGTTCCCAGACACTACACCAGCGGCATTAACACAGCCAGGGCATCGACAAGCTGAGCTAAGACTTGCAGCAGCGCTGCTTCAGCTCAAAGTAACGCGTGGTGCAAAAAAATACCTCTTCTTGGCAGAGGACAACACAAAGGCTGTAAGAGGGCAAACAGATGGGGACTGCTTCTACTCCGGTCGGGAAAAATAGAAGTGTCATTTGTGAAAAACCCCTGGCATTTCAAGAGCTGCATTCCATTGTGTCAAACAGAATGAGACCTTTCACAGCTGACCACGGGGCTGGGGCTGGCCCAGCCCAGGTGAGTGCCCTCTGGCACTGACTGCAGGGCACCTGAAGCACACTTAGTTATTTCACCTTGCAGTCCTGGTGTCATTTGGCATATATGTGCCAAGGTGAGCGGCAGGGCCTGGCTGCCATTCCATCTCAGGACTCGGGCCCGTGCTGCCATGTCTCTCTCTCAGTAGTCATAATTCCCTTCATACTCTGCACAGTGTGAGAGTGAAGCTTCTGTGAGAGTGCAGAAATGAGATGCGCGAAAAGGTGAACAAATACTGCAGTAATTTCATCGTGGGTACTTGGTAAGCTGGATACATGCATTAATTTTTCCTGAATAATCCTTTAACTTAGAGGCTGGTTTACAAAATAATGTTGGCTTCAGTGAATAATGCCTGTTTGAATCTCTGAACAGCACCGATACGCTGAGATGGTTCACTTTGTGTATTTAAAAAGTGATGGATTCAGTACCGCCCTTCCTCCTCTTCCTGCAATCAATAAATATTCCCCTCCTAATCGCCGGCCTCGGCCACTTGGCCGTGTCCTGCACTAATTACGTTCCAGAAGATACCAGATGACTGCCACGACTTTGAAAGCCGGTGGGACAGCGCTCCCCGGGCAGAGCTCTCGGGGCTGGCGATTACCTCACGTGTGGGCACGGCGCCGTCTGACCGCCGCGCGAGTGGCTTTGGGGCCGGGTGAAGCTGCTGTTAGTGACTGTTCGATAAGGCACGTGGAGAACTCGGTCTCCTTTTAGCCTACGCGTCTGAAACAACTTTCCGCAGCACCTCGGACAGGGCTGGCACCTGCCGCCCGGACAGCCGCCGCCCCGGTACCTCCGCCGCCCGCCCCGGAGCCGCACGGCAGAGGGCGTCAGACGGCGGCGGTAGCTCCGCCGGAGCCGAGCCCCGTCGGCGTGTCAGGCCGGGATGGGCGGGCGGCTGCCGAGCCTCCATCTTCGCTCCGCCCGCCTGAGGCAGCGCGCCTCTCCGCGCCGAGCGCGCGCTCCGCCCGCGGCAGCGCCCGGCGCCGC
>PPHD01001221.1:34386-45600 GCA_002909625.1 Bambusicola thoracicus | reverse complement strand
GTAGGCATTTATCCTTGGAACTCTTCTTTGACATATGTTAGTAAGAAAAGAGCTCCGCGTCCCAACTCTAAGAACATGCTAATGGCATCAAGAGCTGTTCTTCCTTGTCCGGGTTATTACTCGCGGTTTTTTTAGGCACTACAACAGTGTGATTGTAGATGGTGGAAAGCCACAGACCCAGGATTGTAAGCTGAGGTTGCTACATCAATCACTCTCTGCATGTATTAATGGTTTTTGAATTCTGATTGAAATTAGAGCATTTTCAATAAAACCCTTGCAATTCATTTCTGTAATTAATTTCAAAAGGAAGTTTTGTAAATGGTATCTGACTTTCTGTCTTCGTTCTGTAATATTTCTACTGTGTGTGCAATAAAGGCTATTTAGTGCTTTCCAGGAACTTTAGCACCTGGCCTTCTTCCTGTGTGTTTTTCATAGCCAATGTTCTGGAATAGGTGGTGATTATGTATCTGTATAAGTGATTAAACACATTCTCATTACAAGTGAAGATTAACAAGGTTTTTCCTTATGGCCCAGCACAACGAGTTCCTCATCAGTGTTCTTTAATAACTTATCTATTTCTCCTTCCCTTCCATTTCATTTCTGCTCAGGACATTTTCTGACTCTGCTGACCACGTTAATCTTCAGTAGTGCCTGAGGGATTTTGCTTGTCTCCTTTGGCATAATCCTAAATTAGCTCCGTTCACATTTGTTCAGTATATGGCTCTGTATTTAATAGGACAATCTCTGTTCTTCTTTCGGATAATTAGTATTCCGGTCTTTTCTGAGACTGGTGATTTCCAGTCAGAACATTTGCTGGCATGATATTAGTTTTTACTTCCTTGCTACTAATACACAGACCATTTTTGTCAGCAAAGCCAGTGGTTTGGCTGTTCCTCTTGTAGTGACAGATCGCCTGGTAGATAGGAGTGTTAAATTCCCTTTTCTTCTGAACAAAACAAATCCTTCAATTCCGATATCGGTGTTGGGCCCCTTCCACATTTTATCCAGGTTGGGCAGATGCAACTTTCTAAAGATCTCAGTGGTGCTTTTACTCATCTCTTTTGGTTTTGCTTTTTTGTTTATTTCTTTACACTTCCTAAAGACCCCTTGGATATCTCACGTCAGAGATGATAATGGCTGCTTAGCACGTTTTAAAGTGCGAAGGTGGTTTTGGAATGATGACATCAGTTCCAAAATTTTGTAGGTGTGTTCAGGATGCGAAAGTCCTAGATGTAGAATGGGAAAATCCCTGGGAATTTGGTTAAAAGTCGCAGCATTAGAAAAGAAGTTTTAGAGGTCCCAAGCAGTGTGCTGAGACAGCTGGTTAGAAGAATCAGCAGCTGGAAATACTTTATCTCTTATTGCAGTGAATGGCTTCATAGAGCTACCACAATCCGCCACAGCTGCAATGCCCCTTAGTCAGTTTGTGGGTGAGTGCCCGTACTTCCAGTAGATTGTACCAGTCATCTCAGTGCAAATTAAAACATCTTGAATGAAGCTCCTTCCAGTGAGAAGGGAATGAATATATATTACAGGCGGCAAGGTAGAAGCCAGGGGAATAGAGAATGGAAGCAGGACATGGGGGAGGTACCTATGTAGAGCGATGGGTGTAGTGTTACCCTTAATGCACAGGGTTTGTTAAGGGATCATTTCAGCCTTAGTAATTCTTTAATGTTTTTGCATTTCTGTGCAAAGCTGAACTTCATGTGCTGCTTTCCAGTTTGGACATTACTATGCTTTGCACTACGTGATTTTTTTCTGATTTCTGATCTCTTCTGCTTCTTACTACTCTAGTGCTCTGTCAGTATTCCTGTGCAGGAATCTGAAGCATCTTGCATGTTCTGTGATGATTATCTTCCTTTTGAATCATTGGTTTCCCTTACTTTACCCTTCACCCAAGACTGATTCTGTGTTTTTGTTCCTTTTTTTCTCCTCCAAAAAGACAGAATTAGTTTTCTAAAACTAATAATAAACTGCTGTTTATTCTTATGAACTGCTAATCAACGTTGAGCCCAACAAAAATATTATAAAGATATGTTTATGTATTACTTACATATTCACAAGCACTATGTACTAAAGCTGTGGTTGTAAGATGGTATGTGTTTTTTTATTCCACTCAGATCAGGATACCCATTCAGATAAAAAGGATTGAGCAATGAGTTGCTTTAATTTCCAGACTGCAGAACTCTTTGGCAAGGCGGCAGTTTTTGTACTGCATTTTTTTTTTCTCATAATGAATGAGATCTAGAAATACCAACTATATAACCCATTAGAGAAGAATTCCCTGTAATCTGAAGTAGCTCACTGACTGGAGAGCAACTAGGATTCAAGTAACTTGAAATGCAAGGAATTCTAACCTTGTAGGGGATAAAAAAAAAATAATCTCACAGCTCAGAGTAGGACTTGGGTGTGATGTTTGAGCACATAAATGGTAAAATCAGTAAACTATTGATTTCGTAAATAGGGCTCATAATGGAAATTATGAGTAACAGGCTCTTGTGTGTATGGTACTTAGGAATCACAATTATGAGTTAAAGCATTTAGTAGGAAACTGCTGTCCAACTGGTTGGAATAATCCTCAGTGCAAAGGGGTGAAGTCTCTAAGCTTCAAGAGATGTTGAAAGAGATATTAAATGGAATTCAATTACCTAAAGCTTTGACGTGTCACAGAGGATTTAGAGACATATCTAAGATATAAGCCTTGTACCGTGTGTGATCTGTACTGCTACTAAAATCCACCTTTGCTGCATTCAGGCCTCCTTGCAGCATCCAAGAGAAACAAATGGAGGACTGTCCTTACAAATCATTTACCTGCAACAACACTGAGAATAAGGACCTTAAGCTTATTCTGGTACCATGGTGTTTTTAGCTCACATGGATCTGCCTAATCATTCAAATTATTTGAATTAACTCTAATTTCCTTTTAACGGTTTCTCCCAGTGCTTGCTTCAAACAGGCTTCAAATGCTCAGACCTCCTAATAAAATGTTTGCCTTTAATAGAATTCATTTAGATTCAAACACTACCTAAGCTTGTTTTCCAAGTGGTATGTAGGAGAGCCCAATGTTCTTCCCTTATTACACAAATGTTTGAAGTATGAAGAGCTGCAGAGTTGTCAAGCCTACTTTAGGTAGGTGAAGTTAATTGTCACTTCATATTGTTATTTGCTATGTGTTGTGGCTATCAGGGTTTCTGGTCACCAAGCATTGCCAACTAGGTAGGAGCAAAATGAGATATTTTTGTTTTCAATTGTTTTCAGTTGTTTAGAAACTGGCTAGATTTTTATTTTTCAAAGTGAAGACATCTGTGTGCGTGCTCCAGGAGAACTCTTTGCTTGTTCTGGAAAGATGCAAAATAGATGACATGATGGTTTTCAAGAACACAGGGATATGCTGTTTTTTCCTACAGTGAATGGGAATTATTTCTCTTTCTGAAAACCTCTAGTATATACTTACTTTGAAGCAGATGCTTGATTTTGGTAACAAATTCTTGGTTGTGTTGGGCATCTATGTTTAACTGAAAGCCACCCCCAGTCTAACCAAATTGCAAGCTAAGTGTAAAGGAAGGTAGGGTAATTGCATTTTGAAGATACTTGCACTTTCTTAACAACTACAGTTGTACTGTGCTTATGAGATGCTGAGGGATCTTTTGTAGTTGGCTAATGTTTCATTTCACAGAAGAGATGGAGACAGATGCTGCAGGTAAGCTGGACTAGCTGAAATGCAGGTTTCTCTCACCATGTCCTCTTCTTCTATGTGGAAAACTGGAATGATCAGGACTAAAGGAACTGATATTTGGAAGTCCCAGGCCATGGGCTAATCCTCATGTACATACTAAACTGCTCAGACATGGTAGATGCTTTTTTTTCCTCTATATGCTTTGTTTTCTTGTGTGGGATTTCATGGGCAGCAGGTACAAACACAGAAGTAGCTATTCTGAACTGCTTGATCGTGTTCACCTATCAGCACTTTTGTAAAGTTCCGTCAACTTCAGTAGGACGTCCCATGAGAATGAACAATTTCCTAATGCAACAGTGAATACTTGCATATTTAGTGTTATTTTAAACTTGTTTCTCTTGTTCATGGAGTAAGAGAACATCTTCAGAAAACAAAATCTAATTAATCTAAGCGTATTGGATGCCTGTTAAAATTTGCGTGTCCTAGAATGTCCATTTATCATGATTATGACTGAACAACCAAACTGACGAAGGTGCTGCTTCTTCATTTGATGCAAAATGATGATTTATTACCCTGTTTTTTAGTAATGGTTAAATCTAATGGACGTTTCTGCATGACAAATCATTCATTTTCAGAGTAAAATTCAACACGTTATTCTTCTATGTAGAACATTTCACAGCAATTTGTGGAATATAGAAATCTTACGTAATTAAATAATTGCCACAGCATTAGCTGCATGTATCAATTTAAATAACACAGGTACGTATTAATACTTCACAAACAGGAGCTTATGCCATATTAAAATCATGCAATCTGAGGAAGTCAAATCAAAATATTTACAAGCTACGCTTTCCTTCACCCTCATAAATTCCCTTTTGCAGGTCTGAAAAACACTTATGATGATGAATAATCCTACTCTTCATTCATTGTATGTACATAATAGGAGTAGCATAAATGTTAACAAGGTACAATTACACCATAGGGAAAAGCTGATAGGAAATGTACTCAAGGGAAGGGTACTACATTCTCTTTATGCTACATGTTCTATCTTTAATTAGTTGATTCTATCATTAGTGATAGTACTCCCCAACTGAGGACATTCATGGATTGATGTTCAGTCTATTAACTGAGCCTGATATAGAAGTTTTGTTTTCTGAAGTGCTGTGGACTGATGATTTGCAAGGCATACAAATGCTTTGACATCTGTAATGTTTTTCTTTTTTTTTTAAAGGGAACTTTTTTATATCTAAAGAGGGCTATTACTACTGAACATTTGCTTCCAGGCAGCTCTTTACAGAGATCCTCCTGAGTAATCCCTTAGTACACTCAGCTGCCAGGTTAGAGTTTTGATACTACTCTTCTAATACAGGAACAGAAGCTCTGTGGATTTCCTAAAGGAGAATCACTCTTCAAATGCTGTGACTCTAATAGGAAAAGATGATGTAAATTCTGTCATACATTTCTGTGAAAGTCTGGCTGCTTTATTATTCTAACATTGTTGTAGAAACATATGTTTTAATCTATTTCTAGGCTCCTTTAGTCATCAGGAAAACTTCAGACAGACGGCGTTCTAATTAAACCATTTGCTATAAACTGAGACAATTAATCTTTGGTTGTGGAATTAGGCATTTGTGTTAGAACTGGGTTTATTTAAGACCTTGTGCTTCAGATGTTCATGCTCTGGCTTGGCTCCTCCTTGCACATAAAGACATTTGCTGTTAGTAGCAGCACTACACAGTTATGTTATGAGAAAGCCAGACTCAGGGGCTGTCTTAGTGAGTAGAGTTCCTACAGTCAGGGGCAGGGCAAAGAAAACTAACCCCTGAAAAGTGGGTCTGGGATGTAGGGTTTCTCTTTATGGGCTTGGATAGTGCAGAATGTAGGAATCAGAGTAACTTCCGGCTGAGGTGAGGGCCAGAGATTGGGCGATGTGCTGTCCTGACAAAGATAATGCTGGTATAAGGGGTACAGTAGTAAGACTGAGAGAAAGAATGGACAAAGGAAAGAGTTGGAATAGAAAGCAAACGGCAAATGGACAGTTTACATGGTCCCAACTTTTGCAAATTACGCAGGGAGAAAAATCTGTCTGACTGGGGTTGCTGATGTGGGAGTTTTTCAGCACCTGTGGACATTGTGTGTTGCAACTTTCTAGTAAATATGTTATTGCTTGCCACTGATAACTAGGATTGCTGTCCTCTGTGATGAGCTGTTGTATTCTAAAGCAATTTAAAAATCCTTACCAATTTTAAAAAGAAAATTGCTGTTATTTAGTTGTTCTTAATGTGCATTTCATAATCAAACAGCTCTTGAGAAATATATCATTGCCCTCAGCAGAGAGTTTACCTGTGGCGTGTTATTGAACTTCCAGGCAAGATGCGGAATGTACAGTATTAATAAAGAAAAGAATCTATACCTTGTGGCAGATCACTGAGCAAGCATGGTGCTAGAAGAGATTTGGAAGCCTCTACGCAATCTTTGTGGCAACAATCAAATGTTTGTACTTACTTTATATTTTGGGGTCCACGTGTGAGTGGTTAAAGGATTCATTTTGCTTTCCATCTTACTGTCCATGGGCACTTCTCTTATCATGTGCATATAGAAGTTTTCTGTGATGGTTCTATGTCATGGTGGTGGAAGTGTACAGACAGGTCTGTCATTACATTAGGGAAGGTGTTTTTCCTTTTTAACTGAAGATAAGCTCTATTTATGTTCACAATATTTACATATGAATGTAATCACATTTGGGATGATGTCTCAGCATCTGCTTCATTTCTACCCTTCAGTCAGTTCTAGCTGTTTTTCTTAACAAATACCCTGTTTTAAACTGAACTGTTCATCAGGGCATTTAAAACTTTTCAGGATGAGAAGATCTCTTGCTTGTCTGTAAAGTGCTGAGCTCAGTAAATAGTGCTGAGGAGCGATAGGTGGTCTGTCCACTTTCTGTTCACTTTACTGGAGTAACGAAAGGTATGGAGTTCTCGATGGCTCCTGGGCCCCATCCTGCTGCTCTTCTAAAAGATTGGCTTTGTCAACATTCTCCTTTCTTGTTGGAACTGAGCTGGTACGTGTTTGCTATGCTTATACAGATTTTTCAGATTAGAGTTTGAACATCTTGGCATGCTTTTATGTAACAGGTGTTATTTGAAATAGGCATTTTAAGCAGAAATAGTTTCTTAAGTGTACAAGAAGCAACAGAAAAATCAGAAATGTATGTAATGCCCAAGAATCTTCCTTGTTCTGTAAGATCTACAATATGAACTTAGAAAAATGTTTCCTCTCTTAAGCAAGGAATGATTTGTCTATTTTCAGGAATTTACACCGTTCCCCTTCCCTTAGCGCACCTTTGACTCGAAATTACTCTTGCAAAATTTGAAGGGAGGGAAGTGGCACCTCTCAGAATTTTGACAGCATGCTTCACTGGTCAGTCAGTACAGCAGTGCCCCAAAGGCATGTCTTGAAATCCAAAGTTTTGACATGCGTTCTCGGGGCCCAGATTGAGGAAAATATTCTCAGTGTACTGGGTGTGCTTTTTGTGCATGTGGTCAGGTAAAGAAACTCATCTCAAACCAGTGGTGTCTCATGGTGGAACAAAATTGAAACTATAAGAGCAAAATTAAGCTTTGCTGTGTTTTAAAGCTGACATATGTATCTTGATACATCAGAAACTGGTCTTAACTTTGTTGTGGCTGTTTATCAGAACTCTAAATTTGGTGTATGCATAATGCCACAGAGCTCCCAAACTTATAAAGGAATTTATCTAACAGGATTTCGGTTACGATTCATGTCTAAAGCTACACTTGTCCATCAGTACACTGTGGGTAACTTTGTGTGTATAGTCCTGCAGTGAATTAGCTGTTTTTATGGGTTCTGAAGCTCTTGTGCTATTTTCACTGCTCACCATTTAAAAGTAATGTAGCAAAACTTTCAAACTACTAATGTTTTAATGAATGGGTGACATTAATATTCTTCTTTAAAACACCAATTTGTATCTTCTCTATTTGCTGAACATTCAGATTAAAACTTTGTCTCAGCGTCATTTAAGGTGCTGAATTTGAGCCATTCATAGCTTGATTTTCCCTCCTGCTCCTGAGGTTGCCAATGGAATTTTTACTTCTTTTTCCAAACTCAGGTCTGTATGTCTCCAGTGTAATGGTACTCTTTCTTGATCTTGGATCTGATGCAGTTTTATGGATTTCATCCACTGAAATTCTGTATTTATTCAGTATTTATTGACTCATACTGATGTTGCCTTCATTTATGTAGATTTTTATTTTTTGAAGATTTATGCTCAATTCTCTTTTCAATCAAGCTGCAAAAAAGGCTGTAAAAGAAAGACTTGCTGATAGAGGCTGGCTGAAAGTATGGAAGAACAGATGGCCTTCTTCTGTGAGTGACTTCTCAGAGATATTGCTGTGTTTGGTAACATTTAAGTGGCATTGAAACTAATAATGCATATTATAAGCACTCTTTTCGGGATTTGATCTTTTCCCCCAAAGTAACGTAATGTGAACAAGTAGTAGTTAAAAAATAAATAACCCCCCAAACTAATCCACCTGTGGTACATATATCATCTCTTGGGCATTTGTGTTTCTTCCTTCCACTGGTCAGGGAGGCTGACTTACAAATCAGTGCTTGCACCTGTCTTTATCTAGACACCACGCTGGCCTTACGATGTTGTTTAAATGTGTTTTGCTCTATACATCTTCTTTCAAAATTTGTCAGCTGAGACTTCGTAACTCCTATTCGGACTCTTCAGTCAGGAACCTTGTTCATGTTTGAAATTTGTCTGAACAAGTACGGTGCTTATAACACATCAACTGGAAAGAGCTGTTCCTTTTCTATGCTCTGATTTAAATGTCTGAGTCACACTAAGGGAATGCTTCAGATATGATTACTCCTCTGTTTACTCATCTAACTTCTGTATTCAGCATGTCTGGGAAAATTATACGTAGTGTTTTGGAAGCTTTATGTAACTCTTCAAAATATGATCTTATGATGAGCATAGTTATTCAAAGGAAGGCTAAGAACATTTAAACAAATCTTTGCTACTTTTCCCAATTAAATACAGGACATTTTATTCTTCCTAAGAGAAGCTAATTTTTGTCTTAATGCAGAATTAAACAAAACAGGAAAAAAAAAAAAGGTTTCACGAGGAATTTCTAATCAATCCAGGGATCTGCCTCTTGATACAACCTCTCAATCAGAAGAGACGGCTATGAAAATTTCCAAAAGTTCTGCATTACATTTCCTTACTTCTGAATTGTTAAGCAGATGTTGGCTGAATACATGACAAAAGTGACTCAAGGGTACGGCAACCAATCTGCACAGCTCAGTATTCACTGTGGTGCTGAAGTTTAATCTATGTTGATGGAGTACTGCTTTGTCAAAGTGCACTTCAGAGGTAAATATTTCATGTGTGTCAGTGCTCTTTGCTTTGGTAGATTTTAGGACAAACAGGTTGCTAGCCAGGTTGAAATTACAGTATTTTTAGTCCTTCAGGTTGTAAAATACTCTTGTGTTCTGAATTCTGTTATTTGCTGTAGATTTGTAAACTTTCATACCTAAACTACTTTTTAAAGAGTGAGAAAAATATTGAGGATTGCTTCAAGATGGACTCTCTTCCTCTCCTTTTTGTCTCCATTATCAACACTTCCCCATGTTCATAAATGCATTAAAACATATTTAGCCAAATGTGATAGACTGTCATCACAATTGAGGCAGAAATCTCAAAACTGTATGCAGTAAGCAAGCAAAACACATTTTAAAACACAAACGTTGTTTCACCAGTTAGCATTAGGCACCATGGAAGAGTTGTTTTTTACTAGGCTTGGTTGTTTTAATTGTTGGAACTTTACAGTTGAGTCTATCACCTTTTTGTGAATGGGGAATGGAGTCAGTCCTAAATGCAAATAGCTATGAACCATGCCTTGAAGAAGACTGGATTTTATTAGACATGTAGGATTTGAAGTGATACATTAAAAAGCTTATTGCAGTTCTAAGCATTGTTCCCATTCTCATTTCATACAAATCTGCTAAATGAGCTGTTTCTTAATGTAGCTCCAAAAAGTGGTGGTGGTGGTGTATGCTTTGCAAGGCTAAACTCTAGCTGTCCCTAGTGGTTTGTTTCTTTATTTCATTCTCTCCCTCTTGAGTAGCTTTGCTCACGATCTCCTTCTGTTCATCTGATTGACCCTTTTACCTGAACCAGTGGATAGAAACATTTAGTTTTATGACTGATACGTGTTGGAGCTCCAAAATGGGTTTTTCGTATTAAGTCACAAGATAGGAGGAAACTGTAATGCCTTTCATGTGCTTTCTCAAGGCTGCCGTGGGTCAGAACTCAGGTTCATGGTTACAGAATGAGCGTTGTGTGATGGGATTAGACTTAGTGCATAGGAACTGGAAGCGTGATGCTGCCAAAGGAAAGAATCCAATAGGGGAACTGCTAATAGGTGAAAGCACTGTTACGTCAGCTTTGTCTCTGAGCCTCTGGCATTCAGAAAGTTCATCTGCTGCCTGTTATAAAAGCAGATGTCCACGGTTCTTTGGACTCTTTGTCTTTCTTTCTAGAACTGACACCTGCCATGAAAGGTGTTCAAAATCTCCAAACAGATAAAAGTTATTGCTGACATCTCCCCCAGGAGCTGGAAATGAGCCTGCGAGGGGAACTGATAGACATACCTGCTGAGTTTAGGAAGTTTTATACGTAAGCTTGCAAGCATTCAGTGTGTGACTGTTGAATAGTTGTAAGTCTTGGGCATGTTTTTCTTCAAACCGTAGCCTATTTGCACGCCCTCCTCCTTTTTTTCCCTCTGCTCTCCCTTTCCCCAAAAATGTTATCTGATAGCTGTTCATGAATTTTAGTGAAGGTTCAGATGTTATAAGAGTTAGGGTATGGGGAGATACGATGACGAACAGCCAGTACCACCAGCTCTTTGTGTATATTGGTCTGAAAATGGAAAGTCTCAGTCACAGCATGAAACTCCTCACATAACATCATCTTGATGGGCAGGGAATCCTCGAGCACAGCCTGTACCTCTCCGCTCTCCTGATCTCAGTGTTCTATTCCAAAGAGGTTAACAGGAAGGACATCTGGCATCTCTGTTGAGACTACTGAATGCCAAAGATGAGAATCTGATTTGAAATATCTTTTCTTACTCTATCTTACATACAGTGATTTGGAATAAAAAATCTGTAAGTGTTTTACCATACTGAGTCACTGCTGCTGGTGATGTGTTTACAAGTGACCATGCAACATGATGTGCATAAGCACTTTCCTTGGCTGCCTGTAATCTCACTGCTCAGTGAGGCCGGTTTGATGCTCAAGTTTCTTGCTGAATTGAGGTTGCGGTTGTTCACATGGGAGACTTAAATAAAATGGAAGCTTTCTTCTCTATTGGCCTTTTCTGGAAAAACAGCAACTTAAGATAGATGTTTCATCCTTCATCTGTTTGGCTTAATAGAAATCAATGATAAGTTCATATCCTCAACTGGAACAAATAAATCAATTAACAGCAGAAAAAAAAAGGGGGGGGGGG